>JAFMTC010002430.1:26246-135917 GCA_018845635.1 Nicrophorus orbicollis | reverse complement strand
CACGCTGGACGCCTCCGTCGACGCAGTAAGATTCATGAAGTTGAAAAACTTTTTCAGCAGCTCCACCATTACCGAGAAGTTGTTGTCCTTCAGGAACTTTCGCACGATCAGCTTGTTCTCCTCGCTATCCATTATGAGGTAGCCGAGAAGGAGTACCAGGTACGAAGCCAAGAATGTGAACTCCATATGCGTTCCCGCCTTTTGCAACACTGAAACGTCGTCGAAAGCGAAACGTGATTAAAGATATATTAAAGCGTTTGATGATATAATTACGTTTTGCAACAGTCTCTTCGATGAATTCTTCATTTGTCTTCGGTTGAGTAGCCGCCTCACCATCCTTTTCCCCGTCCAGAATGGCATCCGTGCGCTTCTCCGCAACCCGGGCACATTCCTCCCATTGATGGAATTGTACAATTAAAGCTTCTACTGCAGTCTTATCACCTACAACAAAGAAAAGGAAACATGAAACATCTTGAACAACTTATATCTTCAAAAACTACTACGAGAAACAATCTGATTAATATATAAAACCAAAAGGCGGAAAACTGTGAATGTAGACAGATTTTTCAATTCTCATAAAAATAAACAATTAGATGAGTTAATTCTCAATGAAAGAAAAGTTTTGTAATTGACATTTGAATAATTATGCCACATTCTTCTCTTAAGCGCTCAACACAGATCAAGACTAGGTCACTCTCAAGAAGGTCAAAACCATTACTGGTATAAACAATGGGCCTTTAAGTAACCTTTCAATTAAATACAATTTAAAAAGATTGATCCATTAACACATTGTGATGAAACATTGATGAATTGTGAAGAAATCAAAGAACTATGGAGTACAAATTAGGTAAAGTTTATAACTTACATGGAAATATACTTTCGAATTCTGCTGGAGCCTTCGCGCCAATCAACAGCTTCTTGTTGCAATCGTTGTCTTGTATCAGGTTGATCAATAACATAAGTACCTGAGTATAAAAGAAACATGATTGTTAGAATTAGCAAATCGTGTATTTTTTGAAGGACATACCAAAACTCCAAGCTCGAATTTCTTTTGATCTGGTATGTAGTGAGGCACTTGCAGCAGTAGGTGCAGACTCGCATCAATAATACCTGGCCTCTCTCCAATCAGAGTACTTCCCATGGCTAAAAAGTAAATAAATAAAGATTACAGCGTACAATGCTTTGGTCATATAACTTACATTGCTTGTTGAAGTGGTGGGTCAGGTTGATCAGTACTTTCAAAGTGACGAGCAGCGCTTCCCTGATCACAGCTCCAGCTGACTCCTTGTCCGTAATATCTGTCACAGGATAAAGTGGGATCTCGGAATCGCAGAGCCTGTACAACTTTACTAATGTGTCTAGCAGAATTCCATTTTTATATTTTAACAGGTACGTTTGGTTTTCCTCATTGTTATGGGTGACCTGAAACAAAGGTTTCGATTTGAAATGGAATTTCAATTGTTTGATTAAATCTAAATAACCAAACATAGAATATTGATACAACTAAGACTTCGCATTTACTTATTTCAAAACATCCCTGCTTTGATAGAACTCATCCATCAATTGTAAGTCTTAAACTTTAGATTATCACAAACCATTTAGATTCTTTCATATATATATAGAACAAGATAATAGATAATATAACTTACGTTTTCTAAAACTCGCAAACATCTATCCACTTTGCGCAATTTGTCAAGAAGCGCATCAGTCCAGGAAACGACGTAGTCGGAGACTTGACGACAGCACTCGCATATCGTCTTCATGATGTGCTCCAACCCGCCAAGCTCCCTCAATTCCTCCTTAAACCACTCTCCAGCCCTCTTCGATGTCAGGCTGAGCAGCGTCTCCATCGCCAGTTGACCGACGGTGATGTTGTCCAAGTTCAGGTGCATCGCTTGTCCCTGACTTTGGACTTCGGCGCAAAGCTCTCGCACCTTCTGCTTGTTCTTCTCTAGTTGTGCCGAGCTCAGACCACATACGTCCAAAGCCTGCTGATAGCTTACATCTGATTCCAGCAAGTTCAGCATCAATTCCAAACAGTCCCTATCTAAGTCCATGTTCAGACGATCCTGACTCAACACGAACATCACAGTAGCTGTACATAAACCTAAACTCTGAAACGGATAATTTGTAATGTCTGTTACAACAAATATTAAGTAAATAACTTACTTGATCCCTAGTTGCATCATGTAACGCCTTAAAGAACTTCCCTACTGTACCATGGGCCCTAACGTGCATTCTGAACGCAGGTGCCATACACTTCGATGCTAATGTGATAGCAGAAAGGCACCTGGTGCTAATGGGGTTGTTATCCTGCAGGGCATCCAGGATGTATTCAACGTCGTCGTTAAACTCCTGGAACTCGCCGATCTCCTGCATTTGATGAGCCTTCTTCACGTTTCTCACTACCGTGTAAAACTAATAACAAACAATAATACCGTCAGCATATCATAAGTTGATTCTTTGTAAACAAACTTACTCCTTTATCACTCTTGGTGCACTTTACACTAGTAACGCTGGAATCGTCATCGACCTTTTCAACCATCATTAAGGGATCATCTTTAAAGCACATTTCGTCGTCATAGACGGAAGCACTTGCAGTCTCACTAGTTGTCGTACCTTCACCAGTCTTCTGATTCACGTCCTTATTATCATCACTCCACTTATGTTTATACAACTTCTCCCTACGTTTCTTCGTGCTATCCGCAACCAAACTGCGACTCTTGAAGATGCTGCCCTTTTTCTTGGAAATCACCAACTTTACGGGCACCGGATTCTCTGGTTTCTCTAAGATCTTGTCTAAAATTTCTTCTTTATGATCCTCTATAGTCGCTGGTTTCTTGTTAGGACTCTTTTGGGATCTCGTCTCACGCATAGTCGGCACCTCCGCTTCATCGCTGTCCGAGCCCGTCGACCATTCGTCCTCAAGTTTACCTTAAACGACAATACATTTATAAAATACATCACTCGTAAATAACATCTTTATACTAACCGCTCGCCGAATTAGTTTGATCCACGACAGGCTCCAGATGATCTAGATTGTTCGCAGGGTCTTCAACAGCGACTGGAACTTCTTCAGGTTCATCTTCTTCCTCTTCTTCTTCGTCGTCCTGAAGTTGTTCCTCTACAACTGCGGTTTGATTGATTTCCTTGGAAATCGATTCTATACTCTCCTCCATCATCTCAACATCCTCATCTTGAATTTCCTCCTGCTCTTCCTCTTCTTCATGTTGTTCCTGATCTACCTCTTCGTTTACCTCTTGGTTATTGGTGATGGAGAAGTCCATGTGCATCTCTTCATCATACTCTGATTCGTGGACAGGAGATGAGTCATCCGCGTCCTTCTCTTTATATATTTTATCGTCAGCGAACAGTTCATTATCGTCTTTCATCGTGGTTTCATCCATTTGTTCTGTGGTTTCTCTCGGAGGCAAATCGATGTTGGGAGACTCGTTTTCGACGTTCTGGGACTGGTCAAAGTTGCCCAACAAGTTATCGTACATGGCTTTACGCTCCACCTCGTACTTTTCTGCTGGTATGTACTGTGGTGAGAGGTCCGTGTCGTTCCTGGGTGAAGTGAATAACGAGAAGGAGTCGATGGCTGTATCGGCGGTGGCGGGGCTGCTGCTGGGGTCTTGCTGCATGCTCCGCCTCGTGGACCTGGTGATCCTGCCGTGACTAGGTGACTTCTGCGAGGAGTCTCGCAGCGCTCTCGGTGAAGTTACGGTGGATGTTGAGGGTACAGGCGTGGACGAAGGAGTGGGCGTACTCTCCGACTCATCGGAATCGCTCACCAGTTGCGATTTACCACGATATATGCGTAACACTATTGGAGGCTTCTCTGCTCGCTTGTTGTTCGTAGTCAAAACGGCTTTCTCGTTCGGTGATTTCGATCCAAAGAACCGTTTCGACGTCGATTTCGGGGACTTCTCCAGCCTAGCCTTCTTGCTTGGATTCCCGTACGACACATCCGAACGATCGTTGTACGATTGCTGAGGCTCAGGATTGTCAGAGTTTCTGCTCTTGAAGAACTTCTTGGGCTTCGGCACGCTAGTCTCCTGGATAACTGGAGCCGCTGCAGCCTTTTCATTTTCATGACTTAAACCTAAAACAAGAGTAATTTATTTATTAAAAACCGTAAACACCATAAGAACAACCTTTCGACATTTCATGATGTTCAGAATTGTGCAGAATACTACACCCATCCAATATCAGTACACTTTGCCGCTGCTCATAAAAAAACATGTAATTATTTTTTAACTATTTATAGTCGATCGAAAAATCGATACACCATGTTTTTGTTTGTTTTTAACACAATAAATGTTTTCAATTATTCATTTATTTGCTTTTCTCGATAATTACAAATATATTAGTCAAACAAATAAATATTTATCACTACCATACATTTATATGTAAGCATATTTTATATTGGACGGAAAACCCTTAGTCAATGCAACAAATGACTTTAATTTATTCCATTATTATTATTGTACGAATCTTTAGTTTTTTTTAATGTGTTTTTGTAAATGTTACAATAAATATAATTATTGATATTATATAATTGCAGTGTTAAGTAACATTTACAAATTACAATAAACAAATCTTAAATGCTTAAGTGCATTTTCCTGTTACATCCAGTAAATAATAATTCTCTATGTGTATTCCTTATTAGTCTAGTAATTAGAAACTCGTAATTAACATACCGTGTACACGTAAAACTATAAACCGACGAACCTAAGTAAACTTTGTTCTTGTAATAAAGTTTGAACCAACATTTACATTAGCGATTACGTAAAGCTTTAGGTTTGAACATTGGTTTTAAATCTTAATTGAAGAATCACTTTAAACTACATCGGCAGCATAAAATGAGGTTAAAAAACAACATTAATTAGATAATTAGGCCATTTATATTTAATAATCTATAATGCAACATACAAGAAACATTTTAGTAGAATATATTCTCATTGGTATTTATAATTACAAAATGTAATTTTCATAAAAATATATAATAAATAATAAGAGTTTTTTGGGGCAGAAAGACCTATGCTCAAGAACACCTTCCAATATTCTTCATATTTCACCGTTTTTTTTTGGTATTGAGTTTATACTTTTGTAATTGTTTAAAAAAACAAGATATATTTATATAACAATAACCGTAATGAAACAAATCTAAAAAACAAATGTAACAAACTATTGACTGCAGATTTTCCAACCAAGTAAATATATAGTTTATTACAAAATAGTAAAATTTGAAATATTGATTCATTAAATAATGTGCCTTTTTTCTGGCAGAAAAACTACTTATTACAAGTGAATTACTTATTTCACATATTTAATTTATTGGTTCACATTTCAAATAAATCACATATTTTTATATAAAATAAAATTAGATGTGCAGTAAACCCTTCAATAGCCCTTTGGTCCAATAAAGATGTTTAAATGAAAAAATAATTTGGAATGTGTAACAAAATTTCAGAATTCAAATTGGTTAAACGACTAATTCTAAGCTTATGATTAATCTTCAAATGAATGTTTCAAGATCAAGCCAAATGAGTTCACTTCTTAATATATTTACCATATGTAGGACATTTAAAAATAAATCAATCTTTTTATACTTTATATATTAAGTTTTAGTAATAATAATAATACTCTTTATTAAACTATAAACCAAGATCTTTCTGCCAACTACTAAGTTTTTTTAATTGTAAATAAAGCAACGCAATAATAATTTGTAAATAATAATACTCGCTTACCATTAATAGTTCTAATACTGGTGAAAGATGTAATGCCCCATTTGCCTACTGTTCCTGTGGATCGAGCTGCTGAGGGCCTGTTACTATTCTCTTTAAACAGACTATCAAATTGAAAACTGGCATTGTGGTAATTCCCCCGACGGTATTTACCATAACCTCTAGACATGACTGATGGCTAAAACATAGGGAACATAAAAATTAGTTAAATAAAATTGTAACATTGTACAATTAAATGGTGTGCAAGGCAATCACTTATGTAAACACCTCATAATTGGGTCTGAATATTGTATAAACAAACACCTATTAGCAAGCAAAAATATGGTGCAGTAGCAATAGTTGCAAATGCGACAGGATGAACATTTAAATGCAACAATAACAAACATGTTGCGTTCCATTTTTTATTTTATTTTCTGGTTTCCCGATCGAATCTCGGCGGGCTGCAGCGTGGCCCGCGGGCCGCAGCTCTCTGACCGCGTGGAATCTCACTGGGCACTTACGTTTTATGTGACATTAAATCATAATTAAAGATTTATTGAAGTTCATAAGTTATGATGGGCTCTCGCCATTTTCACTGGTACAGATATGAGGGAAACGATGATGGACAAGTGGATGGAAATGTAGAAGCCGGCGATGATCATTTAAGCATTTCCTTCTTGGACGGACACTCGGACATCCTGGAAGCTGCTCCAGCGGAGAGCGCGAACAGATTTTCACGAACTCAAAAGTTTTTCCACCAAAATTTTTCTTCGAGTTGTCAAACAGAATTTCACGTTATAAACACGCTAGTAAATAATGGCTACGATTCCACTCAGTGTTGCCACAACGCGGTTAAGTCTCCGTGTGGTCTCCTCGCATGACCCCAAACCTAACGAAATTAAATTCAAAATGACCACACAACTTTCAGTAGAATTACGTAAACCTTGTCTTTATCTCACTGTGATGGGAACAATTTTATGAAAATGCAACTACCGTCAATATGAAGAATCATCAAACTTTCAAAATCATGCAAAGTTTTATATGAAAATGATTTATGTCAATTGACCAATGGATGACAGCTATTCATGGGTGACTTTGCAATTCGAATCGAAACAGCGTGCAAGATGAAACCTCTTTTCTTCGTGGTGTTTGCCGTTTTTGTAATTAACGCAGATGCCTTTAATAAATACTCGAAGGAGGCGAACGTTAAGAAGCCTGAAGATATTAAGAATCTGAAAGATTTGGATGCACCTTTCCGGATGAACAAGATAAACATCCTTTGGACCAAAGCCAAACTTGTAAGTAGTACTTCAAGTTTAACGACCCGCCAAGTAAATAACATGTATTCAGCGATTGACAGAACCGAAACTGAAGTCGATCTACAGCGAGTTAAAAATCCACGATAAAGAGGAATTTACCTTCAAAAGGTTAAAGTCCGAGGGCGGCGATAAAGATGGGTTGAAGGAAGCCGAGCTTAGGAAGAAGTTCCTTACCATCATGGATCTCTATGGGTTACTGGAGCATTTTGAGGAGGGAAGAATCCGAAGGAAAGACAGCTCAAACACTGAAGAAAACGATGATTATTTAAATAAGAGTCTGTTTAAAGACAAGAAGTTGATTAAGTTATGGTGGAAAGCGGAAAATGCGGGATTCACCGACTCCGAATTGGCGGCGCTCAAAGAGGAATTCGACCATCACCAAAACAAAGTCGACCAATATTACTCTTTGTTAGATAATATTAAATATGGAAGTGGTGATGATCATCACGAAAGTAATAATGGTAATTGAAAATAATACAAATTAATTAATACATTTCTGTTATAGATGCAATTGATTTGAAATTAGAGGAAATCATTACTTTGGACTGGCAGGATAACGAAGTGCCACAGAAGTTTTACATGAATAAATTCGAATTGCTCAGGGAACGCAACAATCATCTGAAGGACAGTTACGATAAGTTGGAAAGAAAAACGGCGCAAGGTCCTAAAAGCAGAGATTTTGTAGAACCTAAGGTGCAGGGACTTTGGAAGGCCGTTCTAAGTGGCGGTTTTACATCCGCAGAGATGGAATCTTTGCGGGTAGAGTTGATGCATTACGACAACAGATTGCTGAAGTTGCGGCAAATGCAAGCACAGGCAGCAATTAAAGATGCGCAGCATAAGAGCTCTGGGAATGAGAATTCAGAGAAACCTGAGGAGTTGGCGTTTCTGGAAGACAATATCAAGACGCAGAGTCGTAAAGTAGATAAACTGCAATTGCATATTGAGACAAAAATCATGAAAAAACATTTTGAACTCTAAACTTAATTTGTTGTGAAAACGTTTGAAAAATGAAAACCAATTGGCATTTAAAAAGTTTCTTTTGTCTACATGCCATAATTTTTCTATATCTTCCTTATTTATGTGTTATTACTTTTTAATATTTTAATGAAAATACCTTTTTTACTATATAGAATTGTGTGTTTAATCTAAACATGAATGCAAAACCAAACATTCTTGTTTTACAGTGATGAGCCGTGCTCAAGAATACTCGAATTTTAATGTGTATAAATTTATATTTGTTATGAATAAAATAATTTCAATTTCTAATAAAGTATTTACTTTATAAGTAATTTGTTTAATTATCACGTGTTATGTATAGTTTTCATATTTATCAAGTTGTTTTGCATTTGATTCTTGTGTATATATAGAAGTTGATTAGTTTATAAAAATATTCGACGTTATACTAAATTTGAAATAAGCATACAATCTAAAATAATACTTTAAAAAATCGAAATCCAATTTGATTTATGTTAATCATAGAAATTACATATGTCAACAATATGTAATGGAAGAATGCTGCACTCTTGAATCTAGTTTCTTTTAAAATAATATTACATTGCACATATCAGTTGTGTTTGATTTGAATGTAAAGGTATATATGATTAACAAAATTGATTATTATTACTTCTGTAAGTACCAAGTTGTTTTGCAACAACTTGTGCTTCAGAAGTACGTCCACAAGTTGTCAATTACTTGCATTTGGTTAGGTTACATAAGTATTCGACTATGATTTATATTTGTCATGAAAATTGTTAATATATATATATATATAAATTAACCAGATACGTTTGGTAAATATCAGCTGAGTGAAATTTGAATCAAAACTTAAATATTATTAATAGCAAAATATGTATAAATTTGTATTTATTACTAATACAGATTTATTATACAAATATATACTTTCTAAGCGAGTTGTTTATCATATAATATATATATATATATAGTTTCTGCAATTACATATATAGTACATTGTGCTTATGGAATACTTTTACAAGTTGTCAATTACTTGTACTTGACATGTAAACTAATTCCTTTGGACTATAAAACTTTGCAGGTAAACGGACTTCCGTTGAAGCTACTTCGAAGCTGTATTCAAAGAACTAATCTTTCTTTGAATGTTCTTTGTCAAAGTATTTAAGGTACATATTACGTACATATAATGCAAAATCCAATTTTCTTTAATGAATAAGATGATATACAAATGGAAAGTAATAAATTAGTGATAGACATTGTAAAAATATAAGATCTATAATTTCTAATTCATAAAATCAACACTGGTTTAGTTGATTTTTCAATAAAAAAAGCTACTTAAGAATATTTATGTTTAATATTCCTAAAGTCTACTCTATAATAAAATCTACAAATTTATTCACGGTGACCAGAGATGTTCCATCCGGGAACACAACGGATAGGGATCTATACTTTATTAAACGGATTCCATTGTACTACAAATAATGGCCCAACTATGTATAAATATTATTGTGCCAATAGTCTGAGTCCATAAATTTGTCTCTTTGATTAAATAATTTGTATTTGCTTATGAAAAACAAGAAAGAAACATAATAAAGTATTTAACTAAATATATAAATATACAAAACCGATAAGCTCCCAGAGTGGTAGGGTTTTATGTAAAGTATCCGTAAATAACAAGTTGTTTTGCATCAACATTGGCTTCTGCATCTACACGTCACTTTAAATACACAATTTCGCTTTGACATGTTTTTAAAAATAAACCTATCTTTCAATTTACATAGTTCTATCTCTCCTTTATTTTGTACAATAAGAGTTATTGTTGTGATTTACACGATTTTTTGAGGATCATCAATCATTTTTGTACCTTAAAATAATTACAATTAATAACAAGATTGTGGAAGATTTTGTTGCATAGTTTACGATTTGCACGGTGTTAAATTCAGAAAGTTACAATTTCAATTTACACGTTTATCCTAAGAGCCTATCACTGTATAAATTATATTTGGTTAAGGTATGTAAGTATTCAATTGAATTGAAACTAAAAGGAGATAAAATGTAAGAAATTAATTAAAATTCCTAAATTCAATATAATTTATTTTTAGCTTTTAATAATTGTTGTTATTTGTATGGGAAATACGTTGTTTTCGTGACTTTTACCTTGGTTTGAAATAAATTTACTAATTATAATTGTTAAATATCACTTTGAACTTTCAAAGGAATCTTCTACAAGGTAAATAGGATTCATAAATTGTTTATTAATTATTATTAATCAAAACGCAAATTGTAAAATATGTATAAATTTATATTTGTTACGAATAAAATAATTTGGTTTATAATAAAAAGAAACATTAAAAGACAATACAGATATGCTTTGCTATCTTTCTAAAAAAAAATCTTAATCTTAGCGTTAACAATAATTTAATTGTAAGTTTCCAATAAAATATTTCACAGACTTCTTATCACAATATGTCCTCGCCGTTGGTGTACTTTTAATTTGATTTCAATTTGAATTATTTACTTTCTCTTTCCTTTTTGTTTTGTTTTGGAATTATCAAACGGTGACCTCGAATTCAGGCACGGGCGGCGGACCGGAATCGCCGCCGCCCTTGCTGCTTCCGGTTCGATTCTCATTGTATCCCTCGATGATCTGAAACGTGGCTCTCTTCATGTTCTGCATCAGCGCACGCTTCACATCTCCGGCACCGCCGTTCTCCAGCCTCTCCAATATATTCTGATACATGGAGTTCATGCTCTCCTTCACTAAGTCACTAAATGCTTTGGTTTGCAGCTCTTCCAGTCTTGCCGCTTCTAGTTTATCCGGTCCAGCGTGTTTCTTATGATACTCCTCGAAGTCCTTCAGCTTCAACTTCTGGTTTTCGATAAGCTTGTTACTCTGCGCCAATTCTTCCTGCATCTCCTCCAATCTGACTTCGGAATTTTCCTGCTCTTGACGCAAGGTCGATAATTGCTCGTCCAAATCGACGATGATCTTCTTGGAATGTCTGTTGTCTTCGAAGAAGTTCACGAGATCATCGATCTTCAGTTTTTGCGTGGACACCTCTTTCTGCAGCAGTTCGAGCATTTGATCCTTGGATTGAAGATTTTCAGTTAGTTCATCAACGTTTGTTTGCAAAGCGTCGTTAGTTTGCTTCAACTCTAAAATTTTCGCTTCGTTCGCTTCAGACGCATCTCCTTTCGATAAATGCGTCACTTTACGTTCCAACTCTTTGATTTTCTCGTGCAAGTAATCGGTTTCCGAGAAACTGGGTGTCACGTTCATTTTGTTTATTTCCGACATCATCGTCTCCAGTTTATTCGAAAGCTGCGTTAAATTCATGCGAACCTCGCTGTTGTGGCTCCTGCTTTCCGCGAAGTAAATGTTAAAAGGATCGTTGAGAGGCATCATCGGTGTAGGCATCATGATTTGGTTTTGCTGTAACATATTGCTCGGCACGTACTGTCCATTGATCAGCATGTATTGCTGCGGCTGGTAGTTTGGAGCCTGCGAAACCGGCACCATGAACTGCTGATTGCTCGGCTCTTGCAAATCTGAATGGTTCTAAAAATTGATGTTTAAAATTTAATCGATTACAACTGAATCTATAAATTACCTTTTCGGGATTGCTATCTTTCTCCGAAATGGAATGCCTCTTCTGCTTTCGGACAGGCCGCTTTGCTTTGACTACATCCTCGATCTCGGACTCGCTCAAATCCACGTTCTTGGAGTTTGGTAGTATCGATAGCCCAACTTTCGATATCCTATCCAGAATGTTAGCCCTAGCCTGAGCGCCAGAACTATCCGACATGCAGTCGTTCCCATCCTCCACGTCCATCTTGATAACTTTCACCTGAACTCCGGCCCCGGTCAGTTCCTGTGAAAAATCTTTGGAGTCCTTCAGATCATCGAAATGCACGCGTATCGTCTGCTTCCAATTATCGCAAAATGAACCAACGCACTCCTGCTCGGTATAGACGAACTTCTTGTTCAAAGTACTGCTGCTGATTATTCTTTGCTTAGTCCTGTACACAATTAAATTATACACATTGGCGACGGTGTCCCCAATTATTGCAATCCCATGTTTGCCGAGATGCACGAATTCGGAATCGACCCTTGAATAAACGTTTTATTGAATGTGTAACCTACCAAAATCACAAACTCACAGATGGTACAGTTGGATGGTCTTTACACTGATAAGTTTGTTTACAACCTTCTGTTTACTACTGCTCTCTGGAGGCTCAAGGACCTTTGGCTGCTTGGGTGCAGTGTAAATCAGTGTCGTGCTGGCGTCTGCACCTGGCTCACTCCCGAATAGATTGGCTAAATTGGAAGCACTAAAAATTTGTTTGCTATGTAGATTGATACATAAAAATTTAATGTTTTTTTTTTACATAACAAATTTCATTGAATGACGTTGAATCATGTTATAACTGCGCTTACCTTGTTGCCGTAAAGAAATCGTCATCGTCATTAGCATTCAGCATTGTTATTTATGTAATAATGTAATTATATATCAATTTTGTAATAACAATACCGAACTGTTAACCTAACATTCAGGTGACTCAATCAAACACAATGGACTGTGGCGGGAATCGATCATTTTTGCAAGGTATTCAAATAAGAATTTAATTAATTTCCACTATAAAATACACATTTCAAGTGTGTTGTATATAAATGAACTGGCATAAAATTATATAAACTATACTATAAGTTCGGAAACATACAATTTTAAACAAATGAAAATTTTGCAATGTTTACGATCTGCTAATTCATATTTTACCGCTTAATTTATTGTCAATGTCATATGACTGACAACAAATCATTTATTTGCTTAAGATTAACCATGTTCAGGGATTCCCCTGCAACAGAATTTGTTTTGTTATTACGAAATTCAATACAATAATTGTAGAGAATGTCTCTGACGAAGCAATTAATGATTCTTATTTCAAGATAAGTTTATTGTTAATAGGGTTACCAACTGAAGCTAAAAATTAAACAATTTAAATTTTATTATGAAAAATATATTCATTAAATAGATGTTTTTTCTTAGGTCCATACAATACTCTCTATTATGTATTAATATTTCTTTAACTCTTTTACAGTAGACATATTTTTTTCTCTGATTGAAAGGCATTTTTATAAACTTCTACCTAGCTTTTCAGCAACTTTTCTTAGTAAATTTAAAAAACTGAAATCTTCAATACATTTTCAATACCATTAAATCTTAATCCATACCTGTTCTTAAGTTTGCTAGAGTTTAATAAGTTCTTAAATCAAAACCTACTGGTTAGCAATTTCTGATCACCTTTGAAGCTGGTTATTTTTTCTGTTGTTAAGAGTTTGTTTTTGGAGTATAAAAACATAAAATTTGTTTACTAACGTCGTTGTACATAAAATATAACTAAATGATCATTAAGAAATAACTATTATAACTGATTTTTTTAAAAAATATTATATTGTATTTTTTCAACTCATAAAATTTATTACAATTATATAAAATATCATAATAAATTGCTTTCCTTTAAATACAAATAAATTGTCAAGTCAATTTATATGTTAACTTAATACTTATTGATGAATTCTGATTAATTCCTTACGAACCAGTCAAAACAAGATAGTAATACTTATATTAAAATATATGCAACGTTACATTTAGAGTAGAGTAAAGGCTTTTCACTTGACGGTTATTTAACGTATATTTGAACTATGTGTTAGTTTTCATAGTTAGTGGAGATGTTAGATCAACAAACTATTGAGAAAGTTGTTTAAAGCAGTTAATTGAGCTAATTCATAACAGTTATGCAAGTGCAAGAAACGTTATTTAAGTTTGGATGTTTACAATTTACTTTTGGCTAAATAAATTGTTGATTTGTGGCTAAAGAAGTATTTAAATATTGAATTTAAAAATGTACGTTTAAATATGTTTTATTTCAAGCTACTGTTTAAATCACAGCTGTTTCGATATGTGAGTCAAGAAGAATTTAAATAGTGAATTTGAAAAAGTATGTTTAAATTATCATTAATTCAATTTAGCATTTAAAATGTAGCTGTTAAAAGGTGTATTGAATGTCCTTCAGGTTTGGATTTCCTCAATTAACTAGATTTTAAATTAAGATTCGATATGTATCTCAAGAAGATGTTAAATATTGCATTTGCAAATGTATATTTAATCAAGCTATAGTTTAAGTTCGTATTTAAATTATAGCGGGTAAAATATATTAATACATGATTGGTTGCCTACTTCTCATTACAATATATGCAACTTTATATACAGAGTTTTAAAATGTTTTAATTTATTGGAAACTTACCACATAGATTTAATTAATTAAAAGATTATTTGTTAATGTAAATAGATGGATACTGGTGAATTCTCCATCTACTTGACAATTGTACCGTTAATAAATTTTCTGAATGTCCTACGTGTGGTAGATTGTAAATGAAATACAAAAAACAACTTAGAAGAATGAAGAAGAAAGGCAGATATTTCAAATACGTTGTCAGTTGAATACGTAGCTCAACAAGTTATCAATAAAATAGTGTAAAGCAGTTAATTAAGCTAATTCATAGCGATTATACAAGTGTAAGGAACGTATTTAGATTAAGATTATTTGTATTCAATAGATGCTTTATAAACATTAGCCTTAAGTGACAAAAAGCATTTAAATATTTAAAATATTTGTTTAAGCTGTTAAGTTATTATTTTGTTAGTTCGTTACATTGTACTTGAGTAATTATTTATTAGTAGTTATACCAGTACTTATATTGGATATAGTACACTTGAAATAGATATAGTAATACATTGTGGGTTGCCTGTTATTTATTCGGTTAATGTTTTTTTTTCTTGTTTAATGAAGTAAGATTATTCGAGGCTTCTATATATATAGCTATATTGTTAACAATAATTAAATGTTAATTGTTAGATGAGTGGTAACATTGATGATTACATTTATGTAAGAAGTTGAATTGGTTGGTTGTTAGGTAGATGGCACCATTGTGTGTCGTGGGTAAGGTAGAACTCCCGGGATCCAAACCAACTGGAATCCATGTTGGACATACAGCTCGCGGGTTCGCGAAAGTAGTTTCAGGAGTGGCGTTGCTGAGTGAGTGAGTGGTGTCGTCGTTCGTAGTTGTAGACACGGGTGTTGTGGGTGCCCGCTGAATAGTAGACACACTTATATACCAGTCCATCCATCTAATAGAGCTACAGCGAGCATTTAGAGGCGGTATTTTCAGTTTCATGAATTAGAGTTTCAGTTGTTCTCACCTAGTGTTTGGCGGGTTTAGTTCGCGAGTTTTGTTGAATGATGTTCCTTCTGGTTCTGTGGGCAAGTTAGAGGTGAGATAGAGCGAGAGTGCTGGAAGTTAATGTGCCGAGATGTTCCGGTGCATGCCTATTTTCAAAGGCTGCAATAGACAAGTCGAATGCATTGATAAGAGCCACTGCTCTTTAGCAACGGTCCCAGAGGACATCCTGAGGTACTCCAGGAGCCTGGAGGAGCTGCTCCTGGATGCGAACCACATACGTGATCTTCCGAAGGTAAGAGACGCACACGGACAAGCACCGTTCGTTCGTCGTCCACCTTCACTCATTCCATCCTTACGCATTTCAGAACTTCTTCCGTCTGCACCGCCTCAGGAAACTCAGCTTAAGTGATAATGAGATACACAGGTTACCCTCGGACATTCAAAATTTCGTGAACCTCGTCGAATTGGACGTTTCCAGAAATGGTGAGTGAGAGAGTCACGGACCGAGCAGCGCACTAACAATCGTTTTAAACACACACACACATTTATGTCATTTGTTTTATCTCCAAGGCCACGAAATATCTTACCTATTTTGCAGAGTGAAACATGCAAGCAAAGCGAATTAGTTTCCACACACTAATCATTTTATGCACGCTCTTAATGCAGATCATCTCGAATCGTTTGTTGCTAAGAGTCTCATCAATACGAAGAAACTCTGAAAGTACCGGTATGCGAAGAGGTAACATATAAAAAGAGAGAAAAAATCCACCCACGGACGCGGATGGTACAATCTCCTTTCGCCAAACGAAGCACATTTCATTTTTGTATTCGGTGAAACCTGTTAGCTGTTAACAATTGCTAAAAGGACGAGCAGTCTATTTTCATACACGACACGTAAAAGAATGAAAAAATATTAATATAATAATGAATGGGCTTCATCCAAACGTGACGACTCCGATAGGATTTTAATTAACTTTTCTGAAATGAGGGCTTTCGTGGGCGGCGGCGGTGGCGACGGCTCTTGTTTCCGACGTCGCTGGCCTGGATCGGAATATGGAAATGGACAAAAAGCAAAAATTCCATCTTCATTCCTCAATGGGACACCCACAAATAGAATATTTTGTATGTATGTGAAAACGAAAAAAAAAGAGCAAACATCAGCAAAATACAATTATGCAACGTAAACTCTTATCCAATCCATTTGTAACGAAGACATTTGTCATTCATTAATCAGCAAGAAACGACCACATTTCAGTTAATCTTCTCGCAGCGGGATTTTTCATCTTAATCAATATACACTAATAGTTTGATATTAATTTAACATAACACTGGAAACAGAAAGACTTATTATTAATCTGTCATTATTGTTAATAGAAATGCAGAAATGATGACATCAATTCTTCTAATTATTAGTTCGACTCAATTGGAAATCATGTATGTTTTAAAGGACAACATTATAAACAAATCATTGTCTAGGCCACAAATACTTCGGTTTCGGTTTACTAAAATAAACAATTTAATTTATATTAAAGTCGATTAATCGTTATTCAAATAATTATTTAATTACTGATTTCAATTATATATTATTTTCACACTTTTTAACAACAATAAAAATAAATTTATTAACGTTTATTGTAAGTACAAAAAAGATCATAGGTCTTTCTGCCTTAAACACTATGTTATATATAAATTGTTATATAAAATATTAGATTACTAAAATTTTATTCAGAAAAGTTAATGAATCGTTAATAAAACAATTAGTTAATTGCTTTAATTCAAATAAGATCTTATTCTTCTAATTATATGCACACTTCTCGACACTGTAGCAAATTAAAAATGTTTGAAAAGGCAATACTATAACCGTTATATAAAATATTGTTAAATGAAGTATGACTAACATATATAATTTTATTCGAAGCGAATTTAATGAATCGTCAATCGATTGATCTGTTATTTGCTTCGATTCACATACTCTTCGACATAATTGCAAATTAATGTTATAGAAGACTCATAATTTTATTCAGACAAATATATCATCGACACAATTGCAAATCATGAATGTTATTAAACACAATGTTTAATAGAAGATTGTTAATTTATTAATTAATTTTATTAAGAGTTAATCATCAATCAAAAGTTTTGTTAATTGCTTCAATTCAAGAGATAAATTCTTCTTCTAATGATGTGCATACTGTTCGAGACAATTGTTAATAATGAGTGTTATAAAAGATTATGTAATAACAAACTGTTATATAAAATATTTCTACTTATTTTCTTACCAAAATACATAATTTTATTTAGAATTTAGATAATGAATCGTCCATCAAAAGATTTGTTATTTGCTTCAATTCAAATGATATATCAATCTTCTAATTATGTACACACTTTTGACACAATTAAAAATCATTAATATTATAATGTTATAACAAATTGTTAAATTTTGAATTGTTTTCTTACCGAAATATATACATTTATTAGGATCGACGATAATAAATCTACATTCGAAAGATTTCTTAATCGCTTCAATTTCAGTAAGATATTATTCTTCTAATTATGTGCACACTTGTGACACAATTGCAAATCATGAATATTATAAAAATCAATGTTATGACAAACCATTCTATAAAAGATATTAATTATTTTATTATTACTATACCTAATTTAATTCAGAGCTAAGGTAATGAATCTTCAATCAAAACTTAGTTAATTACTTGGATTCCAGTGAGATATTTCACTTAATTAGTGGTAAAACCGACGTATTATGATGTAACGTACTGTGTACTTGAATAAAGACCGCGTGATGACCAAACACGGGATGGATAAAAAAACGTTACTAAAAATTAATCGCTCTATTTGTCCCCAAAATGGATGACCGACCAACGTTGTTTGCTTCTGTTTTCACTGATGTCACAGCACGACGACGCATATTTGCTAAACTCCATCATAACTCATTGACACACCCGTAATTGCCTTTGACCCAATCGCGCAACCGATTTGCGGTTTCGTCGCAAACAACGAAGCGTTTTCCAAAACGAGTTTTTCTTCTTTCATTCTTGCACAGCACGGTATGCAAGGAAAACTAGGTTTTCATTTATCCATTACATTGAAGGAAAGTAGATGGAGAAGGAAACGAAATGAAGAATAAAATAAATTAAAAAACTTACCAACAAGTTGCAGGGAACATTACGTATTTCCATCGCGATGTATTTCGGTTTCCTGTGGTTTTGATTATTTTCAAGATTACATTCACCAAAAAGTAATGGAAATGATTTAGTTTCATAATTTTGCACAGAATATATATATATATAGATTATTCATCATTTAAATATTGAACATTTGCATTTAATTGTTAAATTTATTGAGTAATATGTTAATGATTTGGATTCCTGTGGTTTTTATTATTTTCAAGCTTACAATCTCAAAAAATCGTGTATATGTTGTGAATCTAAATTTACTTTGTACAGTTTACACTTCCATTTAATTCATCCAAAAATGATAAGTATTGTGTAAAATAATACATTAATGATTTGGAATCCTCTAATTTTCATTAAATTTCACTTTCACAAAAAAATAATGCAAATAATTTCAAATTTATTAATTATTTAACTATTAAACACTTTAGTTTATAAGCATTGTGGAAATACATTATCAGTTTATATGAATTCACCTATTTCCAGTGGTTTTGATTATTTACAAACCCACAATCACACAAAATAATGTAAATAATTGTAAATTTAGATTCATTTTTTTGCTCGTTTCAACATATAGATCAGACCTTGAACAGTTTATAATAGGGAGGCCAATCTGCGGCTCTCGGGCCGCATGCGGCTCTTTGAAGGATTATTTGCGGCTCTCGATAAATAATAATCTCCCCTTTTCATTTTTACCTTTTATACCTTTTAAATACGTATTTAATTTTGGCTCGCGAAAAATTTCATATTTTGAAAAAATGGCTCGGACTTTCAAGGAGCTTGGCCACCCTTGGTTTATAATATTCTTTAAGGATCATTCAATTTAGATAGCAATTTAAAAGGGTACTTGTTGAACTTCACCTATTCTCATTTCTCTTCAAATTTTCGATGTACTTATTTTAACGTAAGAAATATGATTTTCGAGTAATGGTTATTGAATGATTGTTGATGTGTAGGAGACGAACCCTTCAAAAATTTTGCAGAATCCAGGTTGAAGAACTATGCATTTGATCTAGAGTAGTCATTATTTTAAAATCTAACACTTTTATTTATTGAGTAATATTATAAGTATTGCTTAAACTATAAATAATTAAGTGTTAGTATTAAGTGTTCATCAGTTTGACGTGGCACACTTTAGAATTTTTAGTTAAAGTTTTTACATTTATTCAAGTTAGCTTATATTTTATGATATTATACATAATAACAGTATATAATAATGACAATTTATTTTAAAAAACTTACCAATGTTTTCAAATTTATCGTTTAAAAATATTGACCTAATATCAGCCAAAATCCTATTATTTTTGGTGACTGAGTTTCAAACGAATTTTTTTTAGAATTAATATAATAAAAAAATAAACGCTCTTTAGTCCAGTAATAGCATAAAATAATTTATTTATTTTCTATGCTAATTATTAATATGATTAATTATAATCATTAGACAAAAATTACATTCATTTCCATGTTTTTAATTGCAGCCAGTGAACATTAAGTGATGCAAAAGAGCAGGCATTTAAATGTTTCACAGCAATTCCTGTTTCATTCTAGAAGACATTAAGACTAACGAAAATAATAAATAAAGAGCAAATTAACATAGGACGTCCTTATGGTGTGTGCTTTCACTCGCACGACGGCCCGTTTTAACAGGGTATCACGTTTACTGGAATCGGTGAAAAGAAATCGTGGGATAATTCTTCGCCTTTTTATTTTGTTCTTCCTCAAGTCGTTGCACATTTCTTTGGCCACGGATTACCATAGAAACGATCTTCAAGCGAAATGCATTTAACACTACAATATTTGTGGGAGTACAGACAGTAGTAAAATTAATAGTGATAGTTATTGCATCCATATTATACTTTACAAACGGAGCCAACAAATAAGAATGTTATTATTCTAAACTTAGATAACAAATAGGATAATAACAAAAATAATAATGAAACAATATCATTACAAAGACCTATTGGTATTTCCGCCCAAAATTTATAAATTTTTATTTCATCTCATTTGAATACATTTCGATCTATATAGTCATTTGGTGTATAATTAGAAATATTATAATGTATTTAATTCAGTCAAAAGTGTTATTTAGTCATTTACTTGCACATTTACAGTAAAACTTTTTAATATTTAAAACAAAAATACGACGAATCCATGGAAACTACAAATAGACATTATAAATGTTGTCATGGTTACGTGGTATTGCTGCAACCATAGTGTTTGTTTTCTATGACGACATGTTAAGAATTTATATTTTAATTAGATGTATTATGCATCACGTAACTTTTTTTGTGTGTATTTTCTTTAAATATATGTGTCCTACTTAGATACATTGACCAAAATACTACTTTACCTATGGTGTTATCAGGATTGAAACAATGAGTGCATCTCTGAAAAGGACTTGTTTTGGCTGAAATAGTAAATTTAGAATACAAATATTTGAAGTACGTATAACCCACATCTAGGAATTAACCTACATTAAGTTTACGAAACTACAAGATAATAGTCTGAATGATAACGGGTTGCATTTATGGAATACCTGTGATAATTAGCTGCAGGTATAAATAAGATTAATTTCGAAATACGTTTTAATGAACTATTTTCAAAATTAACACCTTTTCAATAATACATCAAGTCGAAAGAAACGGATATAGTGTATTAATGACTTGCATCCTTAATAATTTTCCATTTCCGGTGTATATTGACAGGTAAAAGCGACTTTGAGCACGAATATAATTTCGCATTGCGTTGCTTTCTTTTTGTGTCAGTAGATATTTTGTGTTACGAACTACTTCGATCGGTTTGAGATTAGGAGAGAATGAACCCAAAGAAAACTCGGAATGTTTGGAGCCCGACAAAACTACCTGGTGGTCCGAAGTCAGAATGTTATTCTATATTTAACAAAGCGCGGCAATAAAAACGTCTAGCATTGATAAAAAATGCTGTTTGTTGGGATTCTGCAACTGTATTTTCGGATATAAACTACTTCAAAACAGGAATTGCAACTTCGGAATGTACGGTCTAGTCTGGTTACTCGAGATTAATGGAAATAAAAGGAAACTGGATTATTTATTATTTTTAGAGGGGAAATAAAAACCAGGTGGTGTTTTTTTTTTGGGAACTGGAGAATTCCGAGTAAAGTTACATAATAATATTGAATAACGCGTTTTAAAATTACAAAAAAAAAGTTTACTTTCTATTATGAGAACGATTAACATGTAGTAAATTTATTAATTTGGTTAACGAACTCTTCGGACTGTGGACAACTTTAGAGAAACACCTATATCCGGATAAACATGTTTGTTGATGTTCGAATTGTATTTACTATTAGGAGTAAATTCTAGTTGTGATTTGGAACTTGCTTTAATCACTTAATTTAATATTCCATTAATGATTAATTCAGGGAGCAAAGAATCTTTTTGAATGGACAATGTTCGTTAACCGAATACTCACTGTTTTTGTTAGTGCATAATAGGTTGTTATTTATTGGTTAGTTGAAATCATTCAGTATTATAATTTGTAACTAGTATGATATTACAAAAAAAAGATTATTGCTATTTAGAAGTTTGTCTTTTAAGTGATCTTGAGTGCGGTTGGTTGATTGTTCCTTTTAAATATTGTATTCATGCTCTTGTATCATTTAATGTGTCCAGTGGATTGATTTGTTGTTAACTGGTCGGAGCTTGGCCTTTTCGATCAATTTGTTTGCGGGATTCAAGGATGCGAATCTCGATTTAATAGTTATTTGGGCGCTATCAATAGGCCGATTGTGTACAAGTATGAGTATGAGTAGTTGCTCGTTTATGTACCTAGACTTATTAATATAAAGTGGGTGTAAACAGTCGCATTCCGATGCGATGAGTTATAATGCAGTGACGTCGCCGCGCGTTATTGACATTTCCAATAACGCTCCGCCGTTTCCGAGCTGAAGCGTTTATTTATTGTGAGCCGCCGATGATTACGATGATATTGATGATGACTAAAGAACGGCGATAATGAATTATTGATGATTCGCAATTATTTGCGTCCGATTGAACGGATAGGAGGATGAGTAGTTTGTGGGGGAAGCATATGTGTAACCACCTCCTCCACCTCTCGTAACTCTGCACAGGAACAAATCCATGGTACCATTGTGTTTGGACGTAACGGTTCTTCTTGCGTGCACCGAAGCCTGGTTCCGTTTCCTTCCGCCTTCTTCTGTCTGCCTGTCCATTTCAGGTGGCAAAGTTCAAATTACGTTGGTCGTGTCGACGGCTCGCGCATTCCCACCGGTCGGTCGACCACTCTACACCTCATTCCCAGAAGAGATACAAGTGGAGAGGACGAATCGACATCATCGTCGTGGTCCTCGCACCGTTATTAGAAAACACCGTTTCCGAACAACTTTCGTTCCACGGATTCGATGATCCACCTCGAGCATTTATTAACAAACTGTTCTTTGATGTTTCAATTCTGTTCCATCGCCACACAATGGGTTCTTTTGTGGAGCTTTAATTAGATCGTTCGTGTATTTTTATCGTGTATCCTCTTGACTATTTTTTTTTCTCGGTCCGCGCTTTATGGGCCAAGGACCTAACAGGAAGTATTCACATAAATTAGAACCGCGATCGATGCTTTCGTCGTCGTCCGTATCTTACCATTAAGTTAAAGTTTACTTTAGTCTCCGAAATAAATTTGCGGCTGGACGATGGTGACCTTGCCTGAGGAGTGTCAAGGAACTTAAAAATACTGTTTGCAGCCGCGCCCACGAATGTGCACCTTTCGACTCGCACAATTTGCGTACTCTCATTTTCTTTCTACCATTTCTTCAATCGCCTTTCGATGGTCGGGACGGCGGGTTTAATGGACGCAATTAGCTAAAAATCTATTTCGGTCCAGACGTAATTTCACTCAGCATTGACCCAAATGTAATAAGCCGGAATTATAATTTATATATCGACGTGTTTTAATATCGTGCATGTTATATATTACTCATCGCCGTTAATATTCTTCATCAGATATTCTATTCCCGTTTTATCCTGGTGCATGTTATGTATATATGTATGTAACACTCTGCGTGTAGCGAATCGACAAGAAACAGATGGATTCAGGATGCATCGGAAAATATAATTCAATCATTCTCAGATTAAACTTGCTTTTGATTCCTTAGAATCTGTTACATTTGACTGTTCCATATTTTGCTACAAAATTTAACGTAGTTCTTTTTCATTAATCCAAGTAGTTTTGAATCAAAATATTTTGCTATTGATTGCTACAATTTATAATTTGTAAAAAAAAACTTATTGCTGATTTGTTTTCTCAAGACTATTCTGTGTCCCGAATTTTGATAAAACAAAATGTGTTATATAAAGTTATTATAACTATTATTTATCTTAAACAGTTGTAATTCAAATAAAGATTTTAGACCCTATTTTTTCAGTACTTTGGAAAGATACATAATTACTAAAATTCATAAAAGTATTTATTAATTATCAGATTATTATAATAAGTCATTAATAAATTTCAATAAAGTAAATGAGACATTTATAATTAAATATTTAAAATTGAGTTTCAATTATATTTCATTTTAGTAATAAGTTTTTCTTAAAATATCCACGTTTCTCAATGTACTACTATTCTATAAATTCAGATTATACGTTTTTTTTTCCTGAAAATCTTTGAAATGTTTCCAATTTTTAAGCCACTTATTGGAAATTCCATATTTTTCAACTATTAATACTATATTTCCTGGTACTATAATTGAGTCAAGAGTTTCTGAAAAATGTGTTTTTTTAATCATATGTATCACTTATTGTTAATTCTATATGAAATATTATGTAATTTTTAAATATTATTGTATATTATGTAATAATATTTATATCATAAAATATAACAATGTTCCAAAATTTGATCCAAATGTAAATGAAAAAAAATAGAGTCAAGAGACGTTTGGTGTCTGCGTGTCTGTTGTTTTATGTCTGAGCTTGCGTTTGGATCTGTTCCAAGAATTTGTGAAAATTTTCTAACGTTTCTACTTACTAAAATTATAATAATAGGAACTTTAATATCGACAGTATTTTCAGAATATTTTATTTCTCTTTCGTAAAATTTAAATTCGATTTTAAAAAATTGTTTGATTTCTCGTTTCGTTACGTGCATTTCCAACTGTTGATTATTCGTTTGAAAAAGTATAAAAATCTGACAAACTATAAAAGTTTTTAGTTATAAAACTTCTATTTTGATCTAAATCTTAATTGAATTTACAACTGCTTTGAAATGTTGACTCATGTTGATGGAAATAACAGCAGGTTCAGCAATCTACTTGTATAACTTTAGCAATGGACATCTAAAAATTATACAGATTCGATTCATTACGTGCTGAATCTCACGTGCAAGTCTTAACATGCAAGATCAAAGCGTTTGCTGTGAAAGTATTTAGAATATACATTCATTCATCTTTACATACATTTGAGAAATATCGGCTCACGCACTCATTAAGTAAATTCTTAAGCATGATACAAGTATACTTCGTTTCCAAGAATAATAATAAAGCTTTATTCATATAAGATGCAAATTTGAATATGTATTAAATATATATATTAAATTGCTTAAACTAATGACTTTTAAATGTGTGAACTTTTTAATGAATGATCTAATTTACTTATTATCGAAAGAAGTTCAAATTAGAATAAATGTACATTCCACAAGTATTTTATTTAAAATTTGCCACGTATATTTTATAATATACTTGGCAAATTCAGGGTTATAGGGCTTAAGTTTATTTTCAGGCTATTTTTAAAAGTAATTGTATATATCAGCGTTTTTCAAACAAAATTGGCTAGCGTCATAAATTTAATAGGTTGCGAAATGACAGATGTGTCATCCTATTTCAAAGTGCGGATTTGGTGAAACAATAATACTACAAAGTTAGTACTCTTAGTATTATAAAGTTAGTACTTTTAGAAGTATAGTTGGTCCCGTATTTGCGACTTTGGTACGATTTTTAGAAACTGCTACTTGTATCATTGTATCTTATATATTTCAGTATTTATTGAGCATTAATTATTGGGTTTAATAAACTTTGGTTAAAGTTTCACTTTGAAAACATGCTGTAGTTTATAGGAATTTCAGTGCATAAAGTATTCGATTCTAAGTTGATTTGCTAACTCTGTAGAATGAAAAGCTTTCTTTTTTTGCCATCCAGTTTCAGTTATGGTCATCGCAAACAAGAACCACTCTCACTGGTTGCATGACTGGGGGGTGTACGCTGCGCAGAGTAATAAATATATAATTCAATACTATTATTACACTTAGTGGAATGTGGGAAAACGTGTGACCGGCGGACGCCACGCAATCCCGACTTCAAAATATACAGGACGACCTGTTGATGAGGAGGAGGCCGACGCGATTCCAACACGCCTACAAACATTACTTCATTTTATTTCCCCCCCAAAACAAATAAAATAGTTTTTTATTTAACTAGTTGCATTGTTTTGGAGTCTTAACGGGGTTTACGAATATTAAATGCAATATTATTAATTTGTTTTATTATATAAATCAATGTTTATATAGAGAAGTCAACTATTCGAGAGTTGATCTCATAGATTAAGATTTATTAATTCTTCTGTTAAGATAAATCTCTTGACTTGCTACTTACTAGTAAGACTTACTTTTAGGACACCAATTAGAACTTAGATTAGCTATTAGTGATAAGATTTGTGCTAGTACTCAGACTAGTTAAGAATAGATTTGTTCTAGGACTCAGACCAGTTATTATTTGTTTTTAACTTAGACTCTTTAGAATTAGATATGTTTTAGGACTCAGACCAGCTAAGATTAGATTTGTTCTAGTACTTCGACTAGCTAGGAATAGATTTGTTCTTGAACTCATACCAACTATTGCTAGTTATTTTTCGTGGACTAATACTATCTAGGATCAGGTTTGTTCTAAAACTCAATTTAGTATTTAGACCAGTTATTACTAGGTTTCTTCGTGTACTCAGACCAGCTATTACCAGATTTGTTCTAGGACTCAAACTATCAAAGACTACGTTTCTTCTAGGACTAACTTTGTATTGTCTAAGCATCATATTTTACATTAGGAACTAACATAGTAGGAGTATTATATCTGGAAGTATTATATCCTTACTAGACATCGTACTCTACATATTTGTACTCATGACGTAGTGATTAAGACTAATCTTTGTACATTGTTTAGTCTGTGAAATCTCCCTAAGGTGGACTGTACTGAGTAGTTATTAAAGTAATGTTTTTTTTTTCTACTTTTTACAAATCAATGTTGAATTTATTGGAAATTGTGCTGCAAGTGTGACGTGGATAATGAAATTGCGTGGATAATAAAATATAACTGTGACGCAAATTAAATTGTTATAGCACAGCCCGTATCGATTGCCGCGTTTCGGAATAATTCATGCGTTCCGCTATTCATTTGATATGCGTTTACAATATAAATGCATCTTTTGGTAAACTTAATGCCGAACACTAGCTTATCCAGCAGCGTTGTTAGCCAATCTTCCGCACAGTTCTTAATCTTTCGCATTCTTTCGGTGAGGAGGACATAAGTGCTGCTTCGTGTTTTGATAGAGTGCATGGACATTTGACAGAGGATTAGCTCCATAACACCATTACGTCCGCTGCTACACAAAGTTCAAAGACCTATTTATATATATGTGTGTGTATACATTTACTCGAGCAAAGTACTTATTTTATTATGGTACAAGTGCCTTTCATGCAGTGCCATAATACCAATAAATGGTCAGCAGCAGGAAATCGTTCGTTTACCTTTGAAACGGACGTCCAAGGTCGTGCGAATCTGCACATGCATATGTCGATCGTCGGTATGCACATTGCGGAGCAATTAGCGTAATGAGATTAAGTTCCGATGCGATGCGACGAAAGGAAGAGAAGCAGTGCGGCGGCAAAGTCGGTTACATAAAGGTTTTTTCCTTTCTTTCAGTAAGAGCGCGGTGTGGTGTGTTTATATGTTTATGCCATTGTGAAAAGCGATCGGTCGAACCGAAACCATTGTCTGAATGTAAACATCGCCGTTCGTAAAAACACATCGTAAACATTCTACGTTTATGCAGCTCTGGTGAGTCTCCGTGTTTAAAAAAAAATGTGTATATTGTTATGGGTGTTTAGTAAACTAAACTTTACTACACACACTTATCGCAGCTCGTGTCTCAGTTTGGACACTATTTACTTGTTGGTCTTACTCTGACCACTATTCCTTCTCAAAGTAATTATTGATGAATTGTCCTGGGGCGGATTTAGTCTTTATCGACTATTCTCAGAGCTCCGTTCAATAAAAATAAACGGAACTAACCCAAATTTTAGTTAATTGAGGGTCCTCAAATATTGGTTGTCCAGGATTCTCAAAGAAATAGTCCAGGACCCTCAACCAGTTAATCCAAGACCCCCAAAAAGTATTAGCCCAACGCCTCCAAAAGGTGTACGCTTAGGGCACTCAAAGTTAGCACAGGCCCCTCAAGTAGTGTTAATCCATCGCTTCCAATAAATGTTAGCTTATGGCCTTCAGAGTTAGGACTCTCAAATAGTGGCCAGGTCTGAAATCAATGATAGCCCCCAAAAGAGGTATTCCAGGTTTCCCAAACGGTGTTAACCCAAGACCCCCAAAGTTACCTATAGACCCTTATATGTTTCACGTTTAAAAATGAGTTGTTTTGGGTCACACGTAAATTTGATTGCTTGTTAAATTAAAAAATATATAAATTAATTGCATTTCATGGCTTTATTCTCAATAGCAGTTATAGGCTGCATGTGACCCTTGGGCTACGGCTTGGACAAGTCTGCTCTATAATTTTTCTTATATTATTTATATATATGAAATTATGTTTCTCATATGGAAACACTTAATGTTTGATGCTAGGATTTCAAAGGAGCCGTAAATTTTAACGACGTATTTCTGTACTATATAGTAAACTCATCTATTTTTTATTTGTTTGATCTCTTGATTCTTCGAAAACATAATTCTTGATATAAATGTATTTACTCCAAACTTGATTGATATATTACATCAAAATGTAGTTAATTTTATTATTATTTTATTGAATTGTAAGCATTGAAATCTACATAGTTCTGTTCAACAGTATTCTAATTCATGTTTTATTTTTCATTCTCTAACTAAAGTTAGGTAATTAGTCAACTGCAGACAACAATTTCCAAAGTAACATACTTGTTTGGATTAATTTAAAACAATAAGATACGTAACTTTTTATTTAATTTATGAAAGTATATAATTATTTTAAACAAATGCTCTTGGATTTTTGATGTTTCTACTCAATAGTAAATAATGACTAAATTCGTTTATGATTAAGATTGATATTTAAGAGTGATATTTCTTTTTGTGAAAGTATATTCGTAAAATTTCCTCACGAAGCTTATTTTTGTTTACAAATTACCATTGGATTTTAATTTGTTTAATCTATTCACATTGAGTTAACGCCTTTTTTTAGCTTTTATTATGATATTTTTGAGTTAATCATATTAATTATTCCTGTAGCTTCAATAACATGACTAAATATCATTATTTGATTTAAAATATTTTTATTAATTCTAGTATAATCTATAAAAATGATAGTATAGACTACATGACTACTAGTGTACAACAATGTTTTCATTCTATGAGTCTTTATATGGGGATTGAGACAAGATGAGTTAAAAATATTATGAATAATTAGATTATACCGTCAAAAAGTTCATAAACGCTGGTCTACAAGAATGTATACATTTATATCTATGTTAAAGTTTGAATTTTATTCTGATTTAGGGACAGTTATTGTTAAGTAATCAGTGTTGAATTATTCAATGAAAGACTAAAAAGTTTATACTTTTTATAGCATTTTTACTTCTGAAAATAGGAAAGTTTCGCTTAATGAAGTAAATTCGTGAAATACTCATCCTATTCGTTAATACAATTGACTATATCTCAACGTTAGACAATATCTTCTGATTGAAACTTTTCTTGAATGTATTATATTTATCACTGTGTTTACTTATAACAAAATGATTATTTTTGAGATTATGATTGTATTTGTTGTTAGATGTAAATTTATAATTAATAAATATGTTACATTGAAGAATGATATTTAATGCCTCAATAATTTTCATTAAATCATACATTTATTGATGTACAATATTGATTTATTTAATTTATAATTCAGTCGTGCGCTGATAAGTGATAAAGTCAATTAATTGATTGCATAACTAAAACAAAACTTTCCGAATATATAGTAAACATTGCGATATTACTTATACGTATATATGAGTCTAATGATATTTTAATACTGTGGTATTATTCTTGGCGTTCGGATTGATTCGAGCAAAACGTGCAGAAAGCAGAATATTTTGTTCAACATCATTATTATTGCAGAGGCGAAATATCCTCGAGATTTATTTCGGGATCGACGAAAGGAATAAAGAAAAGACGAGAAAAAGAGGAAAGCAATCCAGGATCAGCGGCAGAAGCAGCAGCAAAAAATATAGAGGAGAAGAAGCAAAGTTGAAAATGCGAATGTTGTATATTAATCGCGGCGTTTTCGATGGAAAATTTCCGCTTTTAACGTTTCCTTTGAAAAATAAACGGTTTTGATCTGTTTTGCCATACAGCTCTTCATTTATAGGCGCTCTTTTGTTTAGATATGTAATATTATGTGGGTGGATGTTCTTCTACTACTTGTTCTTCAACCTCACGTTTGGGAAACGTAATTTGTTAATTAGTGTTATATGTCTGTTATAAAACAGATTTTGATTTATAGTTTTGTTATTTAATAACCAGGTCAGTGGTTTGTTTGATCAAACTGTTTAATTTTCGAAGAAGAAAAAGTAATGTTGCAGGTAATGTGTCTAATAAATTTTGGTCTAAAATAAGAAACAATATTGTTTCAAAAGTCTTTCTACCTAAAATTTCTGTTTAAAATTAGTTAAACAATAATTTGTTTCATACTTATTTACTTTATTCTTATATTTCTTGTTGATTTCATAGTGTATTTACGAAGTTTACTACTATAAAATATTTTAATAATAACGTTCAGTCCAAGTTACAAAAAGTATACAAAAATAAGTATTTATTGATAAATATGGTCACTTCTTGTACCTAAAATTAGAATTCAACAATTATATAAATATATTTGTTTATTTTAATACAACTTAATTAATATACATAATGTATCCTATATGAATTAAGTTAATTATTGATGAAAATATCTTTCAATTATGAAATTACAAATATGTTTTAGTAGTTATTGTTTATGTTTTTCGTGCTTTTGAGAAAGTTTATTTAATTAAAGTAAAACTCGCTGAATGTCGTACTCAGATACTTAATTATATTAACGTGATTAAGTTTCTAATAAAAACGTAACTAATGTGGGAAAATTATAAGTTTTTAACGGATTGTTAAATATTTAACTTTGTTTTTGATATTCTGGTATCATGCAGCATTTCCAACAAACTAATTGACTTGATCATTTTGATTATGTGTTTAGTCTAGTCAACATTTTTTTTTACTCAGAATGAAACCGGGTATCAGTTTTATTTTTTTGTATAGAAAGTTTGAGTTTCAGTCATTCTGTTTAAATCTGATGGACCATGGCTATTAAATACCAAGTGTTTTTCTTTTCAATATATTATGATTTCTCAATCAATACTTCATTCATACTTGAATATCATTGTTTTTTGTATAGATTGAATTTACTAAACTATAACATTACTTAAAAACCGGACTATGAGAGGTATTTTTGTACAAGCATTGTAAATTGGTTTCAATGTAAGTTGAAGTATTTAGAACAACGAAAACCTAGTTAAGTACTCTTAGAAATTGGTTCGAATTACTATTACAACCTTATTTGTATTGTCCCTAGAAAACAGTTGTTTTATATTGAATATTAACCGAACTACAAGAAGAATTGCATTACGTTTGATTTGTAACATAGTAAAATCATTATAACATAGATTTAATGTAATTTGAAATGTTTGAAACACTGTTTCTCAACCTGTGGATAGTATTGTATTCTTAATTGACTGTATATGAAAGACTACTATAAAAGTTGAGAAACTCTGATTTATTGTATTTATGTGAGTATAAACCATTTAATAAGAATGCAAATTCACATAGCAATATTTTTTTTTCCTCTAAAACTTTTAGCTGTGTAAATCAAACTAGTTACGTATTTTTTTCGAAATAACGCCTCAGAAGTAGGACTTAAATAGATTACTTTCAGGAAGGGTGCTTTTAATAGAATGCACGCAGGGTATAGATATAAATAATTCTTTGTGAACATATTTCTCTGTTATTGATTCCCAGAAAACGCATTTTGTCGTGTTGTTATGAGATGAATTATAACTTCCTTTTCGTGGTAGCAGTGATTTTATTTTTACCTAATTGATCATCATTCATTAAATGTTTGAGCTTTGTTTGTACAGTGATTGTGTACTAATTCTTCTATAACAATAATAAACAAACAACAAGTGGAATTCGGTAGATGTACTTAAAATGTTAAAAAAGTAATTGGATGTGGCAAAAAGTTTGCTGTAAAAAGTTTAATTCAGTAAGTGGGAATATAATGATACTGCTGCGACTTCCTTAAAATTGTAAAGTGCCAGAGAGCACGATATAAACTAATGATGGTGTAAACGAAATTGCCCATTACGAACGTGTTTCATCATTTCTTCCTTTGTGCTTCCCAGCATCAACATAGAAGACGCTCCGGCTCCGTAGTAGACGTACATTTTATGTGCGAACGTAATTACCATACACATTTATATTTATATAGACGGATTCGCTCGTGAATGGAGACCGACTACTTCTATTGGCGTATTTACAGCCTGTAAATTACATTTGGTTTCGCCAACGAAGAGACTTCGATTTTATACAGATCCGTAATTTACATCGCTCCATTTCAAAAGAGTCCAATTGATTCGAACCAATTCAATACAGTTATTACAGAAATGTATATTTTGCTCATTATGGGAATATAATTATTTGTAATACGTGCATTATTTGTGCTTGTTCAAATTAATTCTGTATAGGAAATTATTAATTCAAAAACTATTTATATAGTAACATTTATTGCAACAATGCAACATTGTCGTATCCCGGGATAGAATTTCTTTGGAATCAACAGTTGTTGAGTTGAGAAGTTTCCTTAGGTTTAACGAACATAACATTCTTAAGTACTTGTATTGTTTAATATAACGTTGTTACTGGAAACTTTACTAGAGTAAGTGTTGATCTTATGAAGAAGGAAATACAAGAACAGTATGTTTATGAGAATCTAGGTCTAAAACAATGTTCTCCTGCCTTTTTTGTGCCGTGCCACACCATAGAGATGACGTAAGTACTATTCGAGGTTACTCCTAAGGATTATTGCGATATAGAAAAGATTCAAACGATTCCAATAATTCATGTAAATTGATACTTTATGAATTAGAACAAAATATTAAGATATAGCTGTGTTTCTTAGTAATAATATCATTTTAATTGTAGAGTGTGTGTAATAATCCTTACGCAATTCTAAAGAACTGGTTATGAGTCAGTTGAGTTTACTGAATTTATCATGTGCGACATCTAAACATGCTATTTTAATTACTCCGGTTTTGTTGATTTACACGAAGAAAACAGAAGTTTGTTTGTCTTTAAACGGAACTTTGTGTGATAAAAAAGAAATTTGTTTTAATAATTTAAACATGGTATTTTAATTAATCCAGTTTTGTTGGTTTATATGAAGAATATAGAATTCTGTTTGAAAGTTTCAAACAAATATTTTAGTGAGTTTCCAATATTGAACAACAAACTTCTTAAGATTTGAGTTAGTGCAGCGTTCTTCAACCTGTCTCACTCAAAAGTTTAGAAGTTCCTTGTAGTGTTTGTAATTATATGGTTTCTATTTACGTGTTTCAAAGAAAATATGTAAATGGCTAAAGAAGACGTAATTTGAAACTTTTTGTGTTTTCCACATAACGACGGTTTTAACTTTAGATCGCAATGAATAGTATTTAATTAACTAGAATATATTACAAAGATCGTTCAATCTTCATTTGATTTGAATGTTGTATCTTTGAGTCACTATTTCTTGTCGAAATGCTGATTAATGAGCGTGATGATCAATGATCGTAACCAATACGCTTGTAATATAAGAGATGTGAAAATTAGATAATCGGTGACATTAACATGATAACCTGTTTGAATGTCTGATGTAAACTCAATACTTCCAACTAAATAATATATTCAATTGTTTTTTCACACTATTATTTTACGTAACTACGTTGGGATTGTGTAATTTTCATTTGTTTTCTTTACATATTTCAAAGTTCTCTAAATGCAAATAAAAATGGTTTAATGGATCACATTTAGATTAGAATGTTCATTTATTTTCTATAGAAATTGGCCTTACTCATTGTTTTTGCTTTCAGATTTGATGCAATGAATAATGTTGTATTATTAGCTATTGTTTTAGAAGTTAGTTTTAAAAAAATATGATTGTATATTTAAAAAATAATTAATTCGATTCCAATTTATGTTAGGGTTTAGTTCATATATATTTAATTATTAAAATACATTTTGTAATTATAGAATTTTGATTATAGAACTTTATTAAAAATGAATCAATCTGTTTTTAATCTAAGTACAGTACAGCGTACTTAGCTATCAATTCTTAGTCATGTGGGATTCTAGAATTAAGTATCCATGGATTTCAAGGAATTATAATGTTTAAATTTACTTGCTGTAATTTTGTCTTTAGATTTGCAATGAGTTGTTGTCATTGTATTTAAGTAGTGCGGTTTTTGAAAATATTCCTGCCCTATGGAAGTTAATAAACTAAATTTACATGAGTTAGGGTAATGAATTACAGTCGGTTTGGGTTTGAAGTACTATTTTCGATGATTTGTATGTACCTAAGGCCTTGTGGAGGAATTTTTAATGTAAATAAACTGGCGATCAGTGTGTGCGTGTATAATAATACACAGATGTGCTCCTAAATAAAATAGACGGCTAAAATGAGCTCGGCGCTGTGGAAAGAGAGAGAGAGAGAGGAAAGAGTCCGTGCGTTGACGTGGCTCGAGTTATGAATGTAATATTTGTAATGTGAATTTATGTTTCTTGCAGATATTCCGGATATACCAGAGAGTATTGGCGCGCTGCGCTCCTTGCAGGTGGCCGATTTCAGTTCGAATCCAATACCCAGGCTGCCGGCCACCTTCAGTCAATTGCGTTCCCTATCCGTCCTGGGGCTGAACGACATGTCTCTGACGTCCCTCCCGACGGACTTCGGCATGCTCGCAGCCCTCACATCGCTGGAGCTGAGAGAAAACTTGCTCAAGGAGTTGCCCGCCTCCCTGGCATCACTCAGGAAACTAGAGCGGCTCGATCTAGGTGATAATGAAATCGAAGAACTGGTAGGACGATCATCTCATAACGCGAACCGCATTGATCTAATCATAACTAATCCTCGTTTCTCTTGTTCTTGATGTTTGCAGCCAGCGCTAATAGGAGAGCTTCCCGCGCTGCAAGAGCTCTGGTTGGACCATAACAATCTGCAGCGATTGCCGCCGGAAATCGGAAGGCTGAAGAACCTAACATGCCTGGATTTATCAGAGAACAGGCTGGAGTCTCTGCCCGAGGAGATGTCCGGCCTGGAGAGCCTGACCGACTTGCACCTGTCGCAGAACGTGTTGGAAATGCTGCCCGACGGCGTCGGCAGGCTGAGCAAACTCGCCATTCTGAAAGTGGACCAAAACAGATTAACTATTTTAAACTCTAACATAGGCTTTTGTACGAACCTGCAGGAACTGATACTGACTGAGAACTTCCTGAACGAGGTACCTAGGCAGATAGGTAAATTAGTGAAATTGACGAATTTAAATATAGACAGGAATACGCTGTCGACGATTCCCGAAGAAATCGGGAACCTGATCGAGCTCGGCGTGCTCAGCCTCCGGGATAATAGGCTCACGCTCCTGCCCGATACCATCGGCAACTGCAAAAGATTGCACGTCCTCGACGTATCCGGCAATCGGCTTCCCTATCTGCCGGTTACGCTTCTGCAGATCGCTCTCAAAGCCGTCTGGCTGAGCGAGAACCAAGCGCAGCCCTTGCTCACCTTCCAGACGGACACCGATCCTGCCACCGGTAACACAGTATTAACCTGCTTCCTTTTGCCGCAGCAAGAGTATCAACCGACGATAGGTAAGTAACCACCAGCAATAGCCTCACGCACCTTCTTACCCTTACTCTCTGCTTGCTTCTCTCTCTTACACTATTTCTTCCCCATCGTCCAGAAATCAATCACTCATCCAATGTATATGTTTTAAAACTCAATATGCGAGTTTTGGTAAAACAATAATCAGAAATAACATTTTTAAATAATGGTTTAAATTGTGGTCAATTTCGACACAGGTATCGGATGTACGTATTTTGGGCTAATGAATTCGAGGGGGACCATAAGTTGAGATTTTTTTCGGTTATAATACATTACACAGTTATTACTGTAATTAAACACAAATATTTAGGATTTCTAAAGCGACAAAATACAGTATAGAAGACGAAAAAATACATGTTTTGCTTTTTGTAAATGATTAACAATCATAATTATTTCAATTAACTTTTACAAATTGCTATAGACTACTTATTCTGTTTTGTCACTGTTCTATGTTATCCGATCGCTACTTCTAAACTTGATTTAATAAAATAGTCATCTATGTTCTAACGTTGTGTGTTGATTGTAAAAGTGAAAAATATTAATTTAAATGTTTCTGATTATATACTTTTTTTCTGATTATTACCAGAACAAACATATTCAGTATTGTAGTAGTCATCATCATCACCATCTCTGTATCATACGTGGAATGTTCTTTTCTTTTTGCACGTCACGTTGTATTTGTCAGCTTCTGATGGGCGCTTGTATCGGTGTGATGTAACCCCTATCCTATCTAATGGGAGTGTGATGCGTTCAGATAACCCAGAGACCGACGATGACTGGGAGGAGAAGGAGGCGAGCCGCACTCATTCCGTCAAGTTCGTCGATTCGCAGGACCAGGATAGTCGCGAGGTGAGCACCTTTCTTCCAAAATGTCCTTTTTGGTGTGGTTGGTTTACACAATGTTTCAATCGGCGACTGTACCGAAGCGACAGCTACTACATGCTGTCTACGATAAACAATAACGATTAACACACAAAACGCACAAATTGACCATGCACAATCGATGCACAAAAGACGTACTTACACACATGTTTCATTGTTATTTTTTTATATTTATATATATATATTTACAAATATTATTATTAACACGAACACGCAAGGTTTAATTAAGATCTCACTAGTGTTTAGTTTCTACTGAAATCTCAGGTTAGAGCATCATCCAGCGTTTCCCAAACGCGACAACAAGATCTTTAAAAATTAAAATTCATAAGATATTAATAATAATAATAACATTTATTGCAACAGATACATTTGGTCTTTAAGATTTAAAAATTAAAATTTATCAGATATTAATAATAATAACATTTATTACAACAGATACAAACAAACATGAAAAAATGAAATATTTATTCAATAATAATCAAACAAATTTAAACAATACAACCTGCTATACTTGTTACAAATTCTTTCCGCCCTTCATAAGATAGTAGATACAAATGATTTCATAGCTTGGGTTTCTAAAAAGTGTATCATAATGTTTAAAAGTTTGGGAACCTCTGGGATAATCTACAGGAAATGTAAACTAAAATTATCTTTCATTCCAATGCTTCTTGAATGCTTGAAAATAAAAACAAATATTGCATGATCTTTTTTAATTCTCACCAAAAAAAAAAACACTTTCTTCACTTCTCTTGCCAATTAATATTTATTTATTTGTAATTAGCCGTTGTTATGTAGGGGATTGGATAAAACTAGTAGTTCTGTAGCTGTAGGTTATTCAATTCTTCAATTTTAATTTATGTTTTTTTTTTGTATCATTTTATTTATTGTAAGTAATAAATTATTTTCCATAGCATGTTTGTATCTTTTAATTTACTTTTTTGTGGGTTTTGTAACTTGTATCTGTTTGTACATATATATTTTGTTTAAATTTCCTCCTTCGTTCGATCCAAAATCCTTTTAAAAATGCTTTCTTTTTTAGTTTACATTTCCATTTCATTATTATTCTTAGTTTGTCTATCGTTGTAATGGTAAGTATATTAAACATAGGAGAATGGGAGCAGGCTTAATTTAAAAAAAAAGCACTAATCAACGTTTAATTTTATATATTTGATTCATTGGATTTTATGAATTTTTTTAACTCCCAGCAAACATGTTTTGCGAAATAATTTGTTAATTTCCTTGTTACATAAATTAATAACTTGTTTAGCGCATAAATAATGTGTTTTTCTTACATTAGTTGTGTTATTGAAAGTAGGAAAAAATACAAATTTTACATTTGCAAAAACACATCAAAATCAACCTAACACAAACAAAATCTTTAAATTTTAATTGATTTAGTTGCAAATTCTGAAAAGTAAATCCAAAAATTTAGTGGAATTGTGAACACGACATTTAGATAAATGGGTTTTGCGGAATGGACAATGGACCGTTTCTTCATATTACGGGTTTGAAATGTCAATGGGCGCAAGTTATTAGTATTTGTGTTTACCAGCGGAGTAATTTATGTCTTAATAGTGGATGAATAGGCCGAGGTCAGTAAATGGACGTATGCAAATGAAATGCCCGTTGATAAATTGAACGAACGATGGGAATGAACCAGAAGATGGAAAGAAAAAACAAACTGAGAGATAGATGAAATACGGAGCAAAAACTATTTTGACGAAACGCGTTATATAAATGGGGCGTCCTTTGTTTTAACTGTTCCACGAGTGGAGCAACGTAGAAAGGTAGAGAGGAAAAACAAACGCGAAGAGGAGAGGAACAGGAAAGTGCGCATAACTGTAACGCTGTTATCGGCATTCCTGCGAGATCTTTTAAAATGGGTTGAAATTATAGTCATTACGGGCGAATCACGGCAGTTCGGAAAATGTTGCTTTATTTACGAGAACTGAATTCGCCGATATCCATCCTCTCTGCATAATTGCACTGGAGATACGAACACACCATCATTCTCCACGTGTCGTTCCAATTGCATCCGATTAACTAACAATTTTTATGAAATTACTTATTCAAAGTGTTTTTCCGTTAATGTTAACTGCAATGCTTTGACAAATTGTTTATTCCAAGTGTTTTTCCGTTAAAATTATCTATTTTAATTGTATATTTTGACAAGTAATTCAGAATATTTCCATCAATGTTAACCGTAATATTATGACAAATTATTTAATCAAAGTGTTTTCCATCAATGTTACTTGCAATACGTTTTTATATTCATTGTATATTCGAAAAGTCGTTTATTCCAAATGCTTTTCTGTTTGTTTTGTTTGCAATAGTTTTTATTTTAATTATTTATATTAAAAAATCGTTTATAAACATGTTTTTCCGTTAATGTTAAATGGAATAGTTTAACAAATTATTTATTCAAAGTGTTTTTCCATTAATGTTAACAGAAATAGTTTATTTGTAAAACTGAATATTTCGACAAATTTAGAATGTTTAAATTAGGATGTGTCTTTTGTGTGTGTTTGTTTGCTTTCATTTCCGTTATAATTAATGTCTCAATATTGATTTGATTTGCATACAAACGTAATGAACTAATTAAAATGTACGGAAATGCAAATGGGATGTTATTAATTTACGTACACGGCACGATTTGTTTGTGAATTTGGAACGGAAATCGTGGTTAATTTTAAATTTGTAAAATGATTATTACTACCACTTGATCATCGTTCTAGTTAAATCACACGGATGATTAAATCAAATGAAACGTTTTATTTAATAACAGCGGTTCTTTTTATGCATTTCAACAATTTAATTAAAGCACTTTTTCCGATAGTTATGTTATGTTACCAAAATACCAGAAAATTTATATTAAATTATCACTTTACTTCACTAATTTCACTGTTTATTGGAGGAGAAAAACGGTTTAGTTAATTATTACGTAAATTATAAATTAAATTGTTTTATTAAGAGCTAATTAAATAATTATATTTAATGTAAAAGTCACACAAACTGAAAAATAGCAAAAGATATAAAGGGCTATTGACCATAGGTTTTTTTTTGTCCTATATTATATTATTATTATTAATTTACTTCAGATAATATCAATGTTTAATGAAGGAAAAAAAGTGTTTAAGTTAATAGTGTTTAGTTAATTATTAGGGAAAAAATATGTTATGAAAGATTGTTTCATTTTTTACAATAATTACAAAGTTAAATTGAGTGGAAAGTCTGCGGTCCACATACTTTTCTTTTAAGAATAATAATATTTTGTTTATTATTAGTAAAATTAAACAATATTCTATTTTTTTAATGAAATCTACAGTTTTTCAACGTTGAATGGATTTCTTTAGAATATATAAACTATGTTAATTTCATATGTTATTGTTTATATTAATTAGTGTATTTACGTCAATTTGTGTTATTATTATTACTAATGTTTATTACAATTAATAACGAAGAGATTATATTAATTGGCTGTTGTGGATACTTAATCAATAACAGGTGTAACTGTTAAGCAGCATGTGTTTGGGATATGACGTGAAAGGAATAGTATTTATTAGGACAACTGTACAGAGGTCTTTCTTTTTTGTTATTAGCAATGCACGTTCTTAAATGAGGCAAAAAAAAGAAGTGAAATTTATGTTTGCGGTTTGCCAAATGATACACGATACGTGCCTCTGAGAGTGGCGTGCAATTGCAATTAATTAGTTAATTAGACGTAGAGTGCATGTGGGAGGAAGGGCGGAAGAGGAGGAGGAAGAGGAAGGGACAGATTGTGGTTGGTGGTGGTGGATGCGTTTACGTAGAGACCAGCGGATCCGAAGCCAGGGGTTCTTCGGGTCATAGGTCAAGTGGTCGACCATTGTGAACTAATTCGAGATTTTCCGTTCGCGTCTCTTTCTTTCTGTTTTCGGTCACTTTCCAACGAGCAGACACCGTTCGTCCGGCAGAACACGCCGCATCCGCGTGAGCTCAAGGCGAAAGCTCACAAGCTCTTTTCCAAGGGTCAGAATTCGCTGGAGGAGAGCGGCGAGCTGCAGGCCACCACGGAAACCGTTCCAATCATCGACCAGCACCCGCCGGAGGTCGTCGTCGCCGCAGCCGTTGCTACCGCCGCTGCACCGGACCCGCCGCCCCCGCTGTCCACAACCATCGGCAACGGCAACGAGGAGAGCAGCGAACCCAGCCTCGAAGATGACACAGATGATGTAAGTGAACTTCTTTCCAATTTCTCACGTTAAAGCCGGCTACTCACTAAGCGATATTAATCATAATCACTACTAGTATCCCGTTCGGAGTAACCGGCTTCATATACATTCGGTTCACCTGAACTTAACGTCGTTGTATTTCGGTGTTAATCCAGTTCGAGCTAGCTTCAATAACACTTCATGAAGGTGTTATGAAACACAACACGTCTTAAGTCCAAGATATTTCTATTTGATTTGTTACCCGAAACCGGCTGCTCACAAAAGATATGAATAATAATCACAACTATTGAGTAACTTTTGTAATTCGTTGTTAGTCCAGTACTAATTCGAGCCATCAACAGTAACACTTCATGAAGGTGTTATTAAACCCAACACGTCTTAAGTCTAAGAAATTTCTATTTGATTTGTTATTTGTTACATTTGTTACTCTCTAAGCGATATTAATCATGATCACAACTACTGAGTAACCGGCTTCATATACATTCAGTTCACCAAAACATAACATCTTAGTATTTCGATGTCGATAGAGTACTAATTCATCAACAACTTTTCATGTTGGTGTTACGTCTTGGGTCGCGTATTTTGCGACCTCAGCCGTACTTTTATGTGTCGTATATACGAGATGCATGGGAGATAGATGAGAGAGGTGTGTGTGTGTGTACTTAGGATTCGTCGAGGAAACGGGTCGGATTCGCGACCGGCCTTTCGGGGATCGAAGAAGCGGAAGTGGCGTCGCGACCTGTGCGTCTCCACCGTCGCGACACCCCGCATCATCTGAAGAACAAGCGCATCAACGCGTCCTCGATTGATAAAGACAAGGTGGCTTCGATCATTGCACAGGTCTAGAAGAACAAAACACAATCTCCGTATTAATAAGTATAAGTATATGTGTGTGTGCAACACTCGACATGCGAATTAGTGTAATACAAGAATTGAAAGCTCAACATTTCTTAACATTTTGATATGATCACAAGCAGTTGGGAGTATCAAAACTTTTCAATACCTGTCAACTTACTCACATTTACGATAATTTTCATGTTTTTTTTTAGCTCCAATGATTCATACAAATCATATCCTTTGTAAACTTTGATAAATACAATATTTTCAGTTGTTTGTTATCCTATTATCCAAAAACAGTAACAAATATAATGATAACCATAGTTGTCATAATATTCCTTATTCTAAACACCCCCTAAAGATTTTGTTACTTTGCAAAACCTATATTCGTTTTACTCCTTTTTTTTCTAATTTAATGTATGCGGAAATTTCTTCTCGAGGAACCTATTTCTCTTGACATCTGTGCTACAGTCTCATGTATCAATTCCTCGAGACCTATACTTATCTTCTCTCCATTAGTTTTATTGGCGTAACACCAGAAATTGCTTGAACGGTGTTTCGCTATAAACTCACTATACCTATCATTATTGCATTCTCTTGAAGTTTCCAATCCAACCTAAAACGACTTACCTTTACCTAACTTAAATCATATTTTCCGTATATATCTTTTGACATATAACAATTTTGACAAGAATTTCAAAAATAATTCCAGCGCCATTTTAAAATAAATATATTTAATTATTGTTATTACAAATTCAACTTAAACCAACTTATCATACCTAACTTAAATCATCATCATCTATACATTTACTTGTATGTTTACAAAAACTAATTCAAGCGCAATCCAAGATAATATGGTATCTAAGTTTCATTTTCATATCTTACCTAACTTAAATGATATCATCAATATCTTTACATTTTCTTACATTTTGACAAGATTCTCCAAACTAAATGAATTATTAAAAATTGATATATCTAAGTTTTGAGCATTTCTTGTATTGCCAAATATGGTATCTAAGTTTCATTTTCATATTATCGTACCTAACTTAAATGATATCATCAATATCTTTACATTTTCTTACATTTTGACAAGATTCTCCAAACTAACGCAATTATTAAAAATGGATATATCTAAGTTTTGAACAATTCTTGTATTGCCAATTTTCGCAAACTGAGTTCAAGAAATATGCTCTTGCATACATATACATTAATACATAATTGTTACTTTTTTTTCTTTGTTTGTTTGTTTTCTTGTTTACATTAATTTCGTTCTTGTATATTTTTTTATTCACGTTAATTACATCTGCGGCGCTCGGATGTATCGATTCGAGCGCCCTTTGTTTCGTCTTCGCTGTTGCCTTTTCCGCTCCCTTTCTCTGCGCGCTCTGCAATAGCCGATTAATTATCGTTCCGGTTTCGGATAAAGGCACCTCCACCGATTTCCAACTGTCCCATTTAACCACCGCCTTCTCCTCCTGCTCCTCCACCTCCTCTCTCACCATCAACTCCTGCTGCATTATTCCGTCCGACGTGATCTTATCACCCGGCCGCTAATCGCTTATCGCGCGCTATTTGCCGTATTATTCACGGGTGTTTCGAAACTATCCACGTTCGTTGTTTGCTTTATTTCTCTGCTCGTTCGCGCCCTACAAACTCTCTGCCTGAGCTGCAACAGCTCGAACGGCCTTTCTCCGTTCACAGAGAGGCAATGCATATTTTACCGTTCCGAAGAGAGGAAGGCGTTTTCTCTCCTCGACGACGCAACTCCTCGGGGTCACGAAGATGATGTCACTTAAATTACAATAATAGCTGCGGCTAGAGCGCAGAGAGAGGTCCCAGTTCTACTACCATTCTTTTTCCTGTTGTTTGTTTATTCTACCCGTCGTTTTGAGGAGTACGAGAAATATGATTTCGATTCGTATCTAGTCCGACGTAATGGTATTAAAGCACGTGACTCTGCGGGATTTGCGCTGTTCCGCTACACACAAATCATTCGGGAAGCTCAGATCTTTGATAATGCGGTCCCATTATGTTTGATCTTATTCTATTTTTGTTAATGTCTTAATCCTTCACGTACCCACGGATTTCCGTAGCCACTATCAACGCTGATTAAGCTCGCTCCAATTGTAATTAATTAGTAATTAATTGACTTTAATCGTGAACGAAATAAATTTATCTATCGATAATTTCATATTCACAAGGAAAATACAATTAGATTTATATTGATAGAAAATTAGTAATTATTTGGTCTGCAATAATTACCGAATATAACAGGTATACATTTCTTGCATTCGAAGTTAATTTGCATTCTAGAAATTTCATTAGTTGGAAAAACTACAGGTTTTTTTCTCCGCTGTCTATTTTTTAGCCTTGAACGTTAACACTATCGATAATTACGCAGGGCGATGGTTGAAGTTATATATAAATTTTAGTAATTTGCATAAAGCTATAAAAACTAATTTAAGAATGTAATTATTTCTTACACATTTGATGTTCAATTACGATGCAAAATGCTAAAATAGTATTGATTTCATCAAAAATAATTTCTATTTTAATGTCTTCAGGACATTTTAAGAAGATTTATTTAATAATTTATATGGAATGTACATGAGTTTCCTTTTACATTGTTTTCTGAGATTTAACAAGGTTAAAAATACTGATTTTCAAAACTATATGTTCATATGATCTAAGGTTCACTAATATCAGGTTAGACAAGAGAATAGGAATCATTTATACAGTAAACGAAAAGCTAAAGAAGTTTTACGAAATGTCAAATTTTGACTGTTTGTCAATCAATAAAAAAACTCTTACAAACGATTCTTCAATTTGTCTGTAGTTTTTTTTTAGCTTTTCTGAACAGTCATGTTCTGGGTTATCCGGTCACCGTGATTTAGTATTCATTCAGTATAAACCGGGGATAGTTATATTGATACAAATGATGACAAGTGAAATATCCTACAAAACAATAATACTATATGTATCATGTACTTCATAACAATGTTTCATAATAATAAAGTAAATAACGCTGTGACGTAATAACAAAAACAAAGTTTACATAAAAAGTGGCGCATATAAAATTTGAAATGATCGTCCTTTCACGGTGGCCCGCTGCGAAACATAACTTTATTATTTTCCGTGCTTCAGGAGGAAACTTTTACGGGGGGGCAATTTTACATTGATCTTCATTTCCCTCCCATTTAAAGTTCGCTCACGTAATGTTGAAAAAATGAGAGAAGTTGTTCGCTGCTGAAACCCCTCGGAAAATTGCCTTTCTTTTATTTTGTAAACTTTTCCCGCAACAATGTATTTTCCTTGCAAGAAAGCGTGTATCGTGTTTCATTCTATTTATAAATTGCGTAAAACACGTCTCGATTGACTTTTGTAAAGGTGATGTCATCGACTACTTTAGAAACTGTTTACTATATAGGAGCGAAAATTAGCTATCCTCTACGATTTCCATGTACGCCCATACATTTTTATTCACACAAGAATACAACCTGTTACCCAAATACATATATACAGAAATCTACTTGGTATTGGAGTATATTTTATAGTTTTTTTTTTTAATTTAACATAATATATCAGGTCAGAATTATGACGAAACAGAACAGGGATGAAAGGACGTACAAGACCAATATGTTCTGTTTCGCTGTTCTGTTCTTACATGTTCTTAGTCATCTAATTTGCAGTGAGTCTTAAGAAACGGGTAAAATGTACGATTGAAGGCGGAAAGGCAACAGTTTCAGTTTTGTTTGTTGTATGCAATTTTGTATTATATTATTTTACGTTATTTTTCGAGAGCTTCGTTTGTTTCATTATTTACGAGTAGGAGGATAATATGTGAGTAGTGTTGTGGGGTTGCTCAGATGAGCGGTCCGAGCTTATTTTCTTTAGCGATCTCTAATCGGTAGTTGATAGTAACAATTATTTTGTTTGCTGTGCGAGTTTGTTTCTTTCCATGTTTGCCGTTGTTGCTGTTGTTGTTTATGTCGTCTACCTAATTGTCTGCACATTGAGTAATTCGATTGTTTCCTCAGGCCATAAAACGCAAGGAGGAGGAGAGCGACAGGATGAGTACCACGACGACTACACCGACGGAATCGCTTGGAGAACGCAGCCAAGGTGAGTGCAAGTACCTTTCTTGCGTGCGTGGGCGTACTCTAAGTACGCGCCGTGTGCGCTCGTACTAGGTGGTAGGAGATTAAGCTGAGTTTGGTCTGAATTAGTAGTACTTGATAGGCCGTGGGAGCAGAACGTCGCGCGCGGAATCTGCGTCCGCACACCAAAAAAAAAATATGCTGTTATCTTATCGTCGTGACCCAGTGATCAAATCGTGTTCTCTCTCACCTGCAACAATTAGTTCGGTTAATTGCTAAATGCAAATATGAGCACTTTACCAAAGATTCGGATAAAATCGCGTGGCGGTTCTGTGGTGAACATCCGTGCAGGTACCCTTCCCAGGACCAAAGCTTCCGTGGTCAAATTTTCCTCTCGTAATCCCGCACCTTCCCCACTTTCAGGACGTCGTAAGCGAACGCAAATCCTGAGATACACAGGTCAGTAAAGCAGTTCAAACAAGATCTGAAATTCAAATACATTCTTCGTCTCGAATCGGTGCTCGTTTCGTTTTGTTTTGGATCCTATTGTCAAGGTGGCTTGAGTCACCCACAAACCTTGCATAATATTCATATTTCGCTAAAGTATTTCTTGTACACTTATTATTTACAACTTCAAATCTGCAGTGGTTGGAAACGTTTGAAACAATTTGACTACAATTCGGATCTTATTCAATGTCAAGCAGACAGAGAACAATTCCGAGAGGAACAAACTAATCTGTGTTCAATTGAATCAGCCGTTCACATTGCAACGTATTGTGTTTCACATCCATACGGCAGATTTTCCAATGTCAAAGGAATATTATCAAATCCATCAGAACAATGAATAAATCGTACATAATCAGCTTTCATTCATAATGCAATAATCCATCCTCTCTTTTCAATTTGATTAAATTCTTGTAATTAGTTTTAAAGGCAAACGCATACGTTTATGTAGAACACATAACTTCCAACTAAAAGTAAATTATTATAATGGAAACCTAATAGGATTGAAAATATTTAATTTTACGGAAGAGCGAGTGCATGGAATATCGAAACCATACAGCAAGAATTAAGAGTCTAATAATGAACTTAATATATATTCATTTAGTTTAAACCATTTAAGAAGTCAACATAATTATTATTTTTACTATTAAGAGTACATAATACACATTTAATGAAATTGGGAAAAAAAACAGTTTTAATTACTTCCTGAAATAATCATCTAATAATTCTTAGTACAGTAAGCAAATATAGCTATAAACCTGATTTTGCACAGTAAATTCCGCTTTGATAATTTTATTAGTGTAATTTGAATTTAGACATGTTAATATGATTTGCATTACAAATTAAAACCAGTTGATGTTAGATACGTCAAATATAGGTTGAATTTACTGAAAAAGTGAATTCAGAATAGTTGCTTTTATAGACAGTTGCTAATAAAGATTGTTTAATTTTTATGAATTATGTTATAGTTAAATAATTATAAATTTTACTGCACTTAAAAAATAGATAGTATATTAGGATTTTTTTTTCTAAATGTTGAATCCTTTATGAGTAAATTAATCATTTTGAGATCATGTAAATAGCGAAGTGCAACGCACTTAATGATATTTCAGTGCTCGTATCGTATTCGGAAAATAGATTATCTTTTACGTGTTTGTACGTTCATATTTTACTGGTATTTGATCTATTTGTTGTTGTTTTTTACGCAATTGTTTGTCACCGGTGACGCAAAAATGCTAACAAATAAATGCATTGTATTCGTGGCATTTAAATGCACGTATAATACAATTCTATTTCACTATTGTTAATGAATATGTCATGAAATGTTTTATAAATTTTTTGTGTCCTCATCAAAAATACTTTCACTAATAAGCAATTTATTATTCATGTGGTACCAATACTGCGGTTATGCAACAGACATGCATACATCTTTAAATTGCTCTGTCTTCTCTTTTTGTTTTGACTCGAGTCTAGATTTGCTTTCACTTAATACACGTTTTTAAAGCAGTATAAATAACTTGATTTACTTTTTTTGTAATGCTATCCAATTATTATTTAACATTTATGTTTACTAATAAATTGGATCACGATTTAAATTGTGTAAAATATACCGTTATTATGTGAAACAACTTCTATGTTAATGCAAACTTACATTTACTTCAATTTAGTAAATATTGTGTTAAAATACTACCGGAATACCTGGTATTATTTATCATAGTGTTTTCTTTAAGTTTTAATAGATCTTTACCGACTTACAATTAAAATTTAAAAAAATATTTCTGGAAAGTGTAATAATTTTCTGAAAAGTATTAAATTTCTTAAAATAGTAAATAATATCAAAGGACTCTTCCTTTCAAGTAAAATATGAAAATTATTAGTTTTTTTTTAATCTTGAAATTTAAATTATTTCTGATTTAAAGTTTTAATTTAGTGATAATCATATATGCGGGATGATATTCAATTAAAATTAGAAACCTTTTTTTGATTTTCTCTTAAAAATCTTAATTTCTCATTAATTCATTTGTAATTAGTTATAAATATTAAAAATGATCTGTTTGTTCATATAAAATGTTTATATTTATGGTTGTATCGAATTATTGTCAGTAGTAAATTATGCTTTCATAATCTTTACTAATAATAGACATGTACACTAAGATATTAAAGTATGCTGTAAATGAAAAATATTAGTTATAAAATGGATATATGTGTATATTCTTGCTTTTTATTATGATGTCTACTTGATTAAGAGTTGATGACAGCAAGGCTATAAAAATAATAATGCTGTGCGTTTATGGACTCTATCATTCTTCTAACATGTTTTTCTTTTGCAGTTGGTGAATCGGATGCCACCGTCGAGTTGAGAGAGGAGAAATATGAGATTCATATCGAGAGGTCTCGTGCCGGATTGGGATTGTCTATAGCAGGTGGAAGAGGTTCGACACCCTTCAAGGGCGACGATGAGGGTATTTTTATATCTAGGGTGACGGATGGAGGGCCGGCCGATTTGGCCGGTCTGAGGGTTGGGGATAAAGTGTTGACCGTGAACGGGGAGAACGTACAGGAGGTGAGCCATTACGATGCCGTTGAAATCCTTAAAGCCTCCGGGTCAATTCTGATCTTGGAGGTGTGTCGAGAGGTGACCCGTATCGTGCGCGATAATGAGCTTCGCGGCGAAGTGCTGGTGGTGCCTGAGCCGCACAAGCATCCGATACCATCGCCTCTGCCGCCCATCGAAGACGATGTGGCTATGCAGAAGGTGCCCATCCACACCACGCTGATCAGAGACTCGCGAGGCTTCGGCTTCAGCATAGCTGGTGGAAAGGGTTCGCCCGCGTACAAAGGGTCTTCCGATGCCATATACATATCCAGGATCACAGAAGGTGGAGTGGCTCACAGCAATGGTAAACTGTCGGTCGGGGATAAGGTGGTCTCGATTAATGGGGTGGACCTGAGCGGGGCCACCCATGATCAAGCGGTCGGCATGCTCACGGGTCTAGAGCGCTTCGTGCGTTTAGTCGTTGAGCGTGACGTGCCGATCTCTAAAGACGGCGGTAGCCCCGTGCCATCCCCCGGCCCTCAGCAGTCCCCCAGGATGTACGGCCTCCCCAAACCCTACTCCGGTCTGTATTCGCCGAACAGCTATATGGCCAATCGGTACACCGGGTACAGGAGATCACTAGAACCTGAAAAGAAGGTAATGCACATCAGATGAATCTTAAAAGTATTGATATTGACTGTTACGTTTTGTATTTTTATTCAGGTGGATACGCCGGAAATGGAACATTCGAAAACGAACGGCGTGGATCAAGTGTTGAAAGCGGAGCGCCCGCAGCCGGCGCCCAGAAAAGCTCTGACCTCGCAAAGCGAGTCCGCCCCTAAAGCACCTTCGCCCATACCCCTAGCCCAATCGCCGAACAAGCTCGAGAAGCATGAACCAATCGCCGCAGCCGCCGCCGCCACCGCCGCTCCCATCATCAACAACAATAACAACAGTCACAAACCGGTGACGCCGACGTCATCGCTGGAGGGAGACGATGCTCAGGTACTACCGAAGCCCATCACGAACGAGGATTTCCAGGCAATGATCCCGGCCCACTTCCTGAAACACACAAACGCCCAAAACCATTCCCCCGGTGAGTCCTGTCCCCAAGTCCCGTCTCCTACCGATGCGCACATACAGAACGTCACTGTGACGATAAGGAAGCCGGAGCAGGCGATTGAGTTCCCGCCCGCCCCTACCGGACCCGGACGTGTTACAGAGACCATAACCAAGAGCACATTTACGGAAACGGTGGTAACGCGGATCACCGATAATGAGCTGGTCACGCCCCTGATTATCGAGGTATGAAGGACGGGATGGATGGTAGAGCCCCAATCAATTTATATTTCCACCCAAACACTCACTCACTCACTTGAAAATGCATGCTTAACCTTAGGTTACAGACACTCACATACCTCTTTACAAGTATTTTTATTTGCATTAACCCACCAAGTAGTTTTATTATCTAACTAATAGTAGACGTAGCAGTTTAGTAAGCACTTTTCGGCGATTTTCGTTCAGGTATTAAATAGATAGGTGAAAATTACGAATCAATATACGAAATAATTATATACCATAGTATATTAGAGTAGTTGAAACAATTACCAAACACATTTAGTTTCAACGACTGGCTATTGACTCGAAATAATATACCATTATTCTATAGATCTGATAGCAATTTATAACGTATTGACTACCCAAAAAAAAAACAGCAGTATTAATAGATTTCGAAATATTTACAAACATAATTGATATTAATACCAATTAGTTTTAAGTAGTTTAAATGATTTCAATATCAAACATAACTGATTTGAATTGGGGTGAAAGTTGTATTAAGAATACAACAAAATTTGTTAATAATTGTTATTTATTTTAACATTGATATAGTTAATCAATTAATTTATTGAATAGATTGTATACAATATTTATAGATGATTTTCACTTTGTGACCTAAACTTGTTGGGGAATGAACAGAAGAGTACATTCTATGAGTAGATTATTATAAAAGATTTGTATACTTAACTTAATTAAGTTTAACATTCCAATAGTTGTTTATTTACTTAACAGATTGATAAGGATAACGTGGATCAAAAATAACGTTTTCATGAAAATATTACAATTTATATGTTACTTAACTTTATTACACGTATTGAGTAGATGAAAAATATTAATGTAGTAGTAATAATAATAGGATTAGGATAGGCTCAAAGATTACTATACCGTATAGTAATTTATTGATTGATTGATAAAAAAATGATATTATTAATTGAAAGCCATTATAAATCGTTAAATTTTTAATTAAGTTCTAAGAAGTCAGCGAGGGAAAAAATATTTTTGAAATAATAAAATTTGTATTTTAAACTAAATTGCGTTTAGCTTTTTAATAGTTATTTATTTACCGAATAGATTACGATTGATAACGATATCTTGGATTAAGTTAGTTGTGGCAAAAAAAATCCACATTTTTTCATAATTAAATCCAAATATTATACATTGATGGATGTTTAATTTAGGAAATATCTATTTTGGGAATATAGTGGGAGTTTTGATGGGTGAGGATGAAAACAAACAACTGCTGTTGGCGTCTTCTTTAAAAGGGCAAAACGAAGATCGGAATTGGGCGTATTATACAACCATTTGCCGTTTGATTTGTGTTATTTTGCAATGGAATTTACGGAGGTATATTTTATTATGAATTCGTTAATGTAGCGTAAGGAATATTAACAATGTCCAATTTTCAATGCGTGGAATAATGCTACGTCAAGGTTGGAGCTATTTTATTTTTTCGTTGCTGTTCTCCAATTTACTGTAATTTTCTTACTTTGCAACAGTAGCATATTTCCCACGCTCAAATTCATCGCAATCGCTCGATGTTTTACTCGATATTTATACATTAGTGGCTGCAATGCTTTGAAAAGATAAAAATAAACCATTGTTTTGTCTTTAATTTTGCTATGAAAATGTGTATTTAAACGACGAAAACTTGAAATTTCATTATTTAAACTCGAATGACTTTTACAAGAAATCTTTACTGTGGAAACGAAAACTTGTAATGAAAACTGAAATGCTTTTCTTAGAACAAATCTCCTAGGAAACGAAAATTTAAAAAAATATAACTAATTTATAAATTTGTTATTATTTGAATCTATGTTTTCATGTAGTGATTATTTTACGTAAACTAAATAGATATTAGCGAAGAGTTTTTCATTTGCTTAAGATATGTTAATTGCACTCTTCATACTCGTTTAATTCCCTAAGCAGTTTTAAACGGCTTATTTAGGACCAGTTGATGACAAGCTTAAGATTAGCTGAAACATGAATGCAATGTAACAGAACTTGAAATAAGCGTGACCCACATACAAATGACGCGTGATACTTCAATGGTAACTAATAACTACATTAATTGTATGATTCATTACTAAAAAATAATTGAGTCATTGATTTATTTTTTGCATGTTTCATCAATAATTAATTCACCAAGGCTAGGCTCCATTAAACTAATTTGAAATCAACGTTAAATCCCAAGAACATTTCTTTAAAAATGTATTGTTTTTTACATTTTGATTTAGTTTTAACTGTTTTGATTGAAAGCTTTCTAATTATTAACTTGTTTTTAATTGTTAAGTTTTGATTAGATATTATAATTTTTTCATTAAGTTAATCAAATTACTATTTTTCAAATCAAAGATACTTGCTTTTTCATTTATTATTTTTATTTGCATTTTGTTTCTATGTTCTTTAATATTTAATGCTGATTATTAACATGAAATCTCATTTAAAAACAACTAATTCAAATTAATTGTACAACTCTTTTTCTAATTACGAGTCGAGTGACCTCGAAACGAGTCTATGTATGAAGTAACCCAATTTATTTATTGTGTTGAGGTAACATTTATCAGCATTATCATGGGGCGATAACATATTTGTGATATTGATTTTAATGATTATGATCGTTCCTTGTTTACATAGTGAATAACCCAAAGAACAGGAGGATTGGGTGAAAAATAATAATAAATTGTAAAGACATCACCACATTTTTCTTTGTTTGTTTTTGTTCATTTGCACGGCTTACACCTAACTATTACTTTTTACATTCTAGTGAAGGTTTTGGTTGGTATGTTTATACATATTTTTTAATTTAATTTAATTTTTCGTTTCTAATTTCTCTAAAACTTAAAAGAAAACAATAACACTTGTATTAGATTTGTTTTGGGGCCTCATCCACAGTGCAGCGAAGACACGCAGGTAACAGGATCTGACAATCTCGGTTTTCCTCCTTACAATAATTATTATATACTACTGTCCTTGATTTCCGCTTAATCTCCTTAATTTTTACACTTTTAGAGTATTTTATTACATTTTTATTATATTTACATATAAATAGTAATAATCACCGAACCGAACTGGAATATCTTTCTGTTTCATTAGAGATTTACTTTTCACTTGGATATAATTTTTTAGTTGGTTGTATCTTTTTCCTTCGCGTTCATCGAAAGTATCATATCCGAAATATCCTGAGCTAATTAATATTAATAATAACGCTTTTACGCGAAATGCTCCTTTTTCATCGAGTACGGATTTCGATATGATACTTTTCGTGTTGTGATTGGGCGAAGGAAAAACGTTGGTGGGTACTGTTTACGTTTCTTTCGTTTTCTTCGGATCGATTTGTCTTCCACTTGTCCCTTCATTCTGTGCAGGATGTCATCTTGAGCAAAGCTGAGGGATCGCTGGGATTCAGTATTATTGGAGGCACCGATCATTCCAGTATTCCATTCGGTACCAAAGAACCGGGCATATTCATCTCCCACGTGAGTTATCGTGTAATGCTATTTGTTGTTGTTGTCTCAATAAGAAGGTGCACTTTGCAGATGGTGCTCGGTGGAACAGCTGCACGATGCGGTAAGCTGAGGGTAGGAGATAGAATTCTGAAGGTCAACGGCACCGATGTCACGCAGGCCACGCACCAGGAGGCCGTGATGGAGCTTCTGAGGCCCGGTGATCAGATCACCCTGAACATCAGACACGATCCTCTTCCAGAAGGATACCAGGTATTGTTCATTAGCATTTTTGGTATTCATTTTGTATCCTAAAACCCACTACTTTCATGGTCATGCAAATTTCAGCAGAAACTAAAGGGAATATAATGAATTAATTTGCATACATTTGCATACAGTGGAAGTCACTTCGTAGCACTACCAAATTAAAATTTTATACGCGATTTGTAGATACCAGGTATAAACTGATTACAGCTAAAAATATCGAGAATAAAACAAGTTTATTGGTTTTCATGGTTTTCTCAGAAACTTTGTATGTAACTAGAAAACGCATTAATATATATCATTAATAGGCAATTTATTTATATTTAATAATATCAATTATTTATAGAATTGACCGTTATTTTTAGTTAACTTTTCAAATGGGTCAATTTGTAGATTTTGATGTTAGCTTCGGTCCATCAGACGCACTCCAATTTCTTTTTCCTCTCCTTCCTTCGTCTGATTTGGTCAGTTTGTATAAACACAATTTATCCAGTTCTCCAATTTTAAGTCGATTTTTCAATGTAAAAAGTGTGCGTCGTCTTATGGTCCGAAAGTATAAAGTACTTGTTCACTAGACCGGTGGTTAACAAAAACTTTTTAAAAGTGATTTATTTTATACTCGTTTAATTTCCTAAGCAGTTCTAAACTACTAATTTAGGATCAGTTGATCACTATTTTAATACATTTGAAACTTAAATGCGATATAAGAGAACAAATTATCAAGAAAAACATGGAACATTTCAATTGCTGACTTATGCTTAATACACCATACCTCGCTTTACGGCCTAGATACGTTCCACGAAACTTGGCCGCAAAGCGAAAAGCCGTATAAAGAATCAATTTTTGCGCTTGCGCAAGATTGGCAACATGTACATATGTCGACAGGGAAACAAAGTTTTTTGCCGTTGTAGCGAAACATTTTAGGCCGTAAATCGAAAATGAGCCTTAATTGAAGAGGGCCGTTATGGCGAAATGCCGTATGGGCGTACTTAAATATTATATAATTTTAATGACGATCTTAATTCCAAAAAAGCCAAACAAATATTACAAATCGATATTGTTGACTTATAAGCATTCATTTACATGGAAACTGTTGCTACAATTCAGTTTAAAATTGTTATTCGCATATTGTGTGTCTTTTTGTTTTGAAACAACTGATGATTAAACATGTTGATATGATTTATTTTGATATTATAAATTAATGTGTATATGTTTAGAATATTTAAATACTATAATAATATAAATTATTAATGAAAAAGCTAAAAAAAGATATTGTAAATTGATATTGTTGAATTGTTAGAAATAATTTACATTGAAACGTTTGCTATTATCAAAATTAATAAGTTTTCTAAATGCATTTTATACACTGTATCTTTTTATTTCCAAGCAACTGGAGATTAAACATGTTGAGACGACCGTGAGTAATACATGCTTAAAACAGATTAGATGTTACATGCGTTTTTCTTGTGACTTAATTGTGTCGACGTTAATTTGCAGGAGTTGGTTATCGTAAAAGCAGAGAACGAGAAGCTCGGTATGCACATCAAGGGTGGACTACAAGGACAACGCGGCAATCCGCTTGATAGATCCGACGAGGGCGTTTTCATATCGAAGATAAATTCGGTGGGAGCCGCTCGAAGAGATGCAAGATTGAAGACAGGAATGCGACTGCTCGAAGTCAACGGGAAGTCTCTGCTCGGCGCCACCCACCAAGAGGCGGTGAACACTCTGAGGATGTGCGGCGATACCATTCACATGGTCGTCTGCAAAGGGTACGATAAGCTCGAGGTGGATAGAGCCGTAGCGGAAGGCCGTTTAGTTAGAGGCGGATCCGTGAGCAGCAGATCTCAGAGCGTCAGCTCACTTGATATGCCAGATGAAGACTCGCAGCAGGTACGTCTTTGTGTTTTTGATATTTGATATACGAGGTGTTGATGTACTTTGTTCTGTTGTTGTGCCTTTCAGGAGCAACGCATGAAATCCGAGCTGGTGCAGTTCGAGAAGGAAGAGGCGGAGAAACGGTTGAGAGTGCAGGAGGATTTCGAGGATATGTCGCTGGTTGAAGCGAAGCCGACGACACCTGCCGATAAAGTATTGGATGTCGTGAGGGCTGTGGAGACCTTAGCTCTTGGACCGGACACGGCCGTTCCGCCCAAGTCGCCGGGGGGTCCAAATTCCGAACTTAAAACTACTACAATTGTGATGAGTAAACACACCTTAGCGCCACAACTAACTACGGTAAGTCTTAATTATTAACAGCCTTTAGCTATCTCATTGTCGAGGATTTCGATTGCCTCTCCGCTATTTCAATCCATTCATTCATGATTGAATTTAATACAAAGCAAATACTTTTAAATAATGAAATATGATTAAAAATTTAGTATATTTCAGAATATTAATATAACGTTTGTTGAAAGTAATTGTTACTCGTCGAATACCGTTTTGTCACTGATAAATTAAGTAAGTTTTAATTTTCAGTGGAAGATTTGGAATAGATGTTTATTTACTAATTAACGTGTAAAATCGGGAATTAATATAGAACTACAAAATTACAAGTAACTTGTCATAGATAAGTTTAGTTTTTAGTAGAGAAGAGAGAATAATTAACGTAATAATCGGGATTTGATATACTTTTCATTTCGTAAAAATGATAAGTAATTGTTACTTGGCGAATACCGACAAATTAACTTTCGATTTACATTGGAAAAAGTAAATTAGCTATTTATTTATTAATAAAATCAAAAATTAATTTATTAGTATTAGTAACTCTTTTTTTTATAAAAATTAAAAGTAATTGTTACTTGGCAAGTAACTGATTAATAATGAATTTTGAATGAATGTCGTTTGAAAAAGTAGTATGTAAAGGCACAAAAGTAAGTAATTATTTAGTAATTAACGTGTAAAATCGGGAATTAAATATTGAGAATCTATATTTTTAAAAATAGAAATATTCAAGTAGTATTTTTAGTTTAGTTTAGTTTTTTTTATAAAAATGTACAATGCAAATTGAATAATTACATTTTCTATTGTTGTATACACGTGTTACTACGTGCGTCAACGTTTTGGTTTGTTGTAATTTACAATGAAAAAAAGTAATTGCAATTAAATTCAATGCAGATGAATGGATTAAAATGCTGTTATTAGTATTATTATTTACGTTCGTTCCATGTTTTGTGTGTACTCTTTTCTCTTTGTGTTATTTTTTTCTTTTGCAATTAGGTGTCTGTCATTGTTCTCTAATTATAGAGCAGGTCTGTGTTCCTCCCATCAATCGCTTCCTTTATTTTTTTAAATTATTATTTTCGCACACATTCTGTTCGCACAAAGAATCCTGTACGCTGTTTGTTTTTTTTTGGATATCATTATTTATTTGTTATTACTTATTTTTCTTTGATATTACCCAAAATATGATTTGCCATTCATTTATTTCCATATACTGAGCGCGCGCGAGCATGGTTGTTGTCTTGTGGTAGATCTTAGTGAAGAAATCAAGCGAATACCTTTATTAACGCAAAAACGATTCTTGCAGAATGAAGAGAGAACTTCCCCATAACAATTATTTCAGAGCGAGGTACTTTTATAATAGTTGGATAAGCTATATATAAATATACTAAGAAGATAAACTTTTCGGAAAATTTATTATATAAATATATACACACACTCACACACAAATATATATATATGAAATATCTTTGTTTCGACGTAGTTGCCAAAAAAAATAATAATATGGAACTTAATACTAATTCTACGTGTAGTTAATTTCTTTTTTTCGTTGTTGTCATATCATCTATATCTATTAATATATACATATATATTATATTATATATTGAATATTTTATCAGTATGTACTGCCAATGTTTGTCTAATATTGTTAGGAGATTTATGTGCGAATCGATGTTTTCGTTTCAACTGTTGTTAATTTCTATGTTAAATTATTGTATGATTGCGTATATACAAACATATATATATATCTTAGTTAAGTAACTTTTCAAGAGCTTAAGTGTGTACACAATATGGTGCTTCGTTGATTTGAGATACCTCAGAAGGAAAGTCGCTGCGATCTTCCTCTCTCCTTGTTGTTGTGTTTCGTTAAGATTAATTATCATTATTATTGTTGGGAATCAAAATGAATTTATGTGATATATGGCAAATATATTTTTGGTAAAAATTACACTGAACTGCACTCTCTCTCTCTGCCTTTCTATTTTGTATGTCTTCAATTTTACACCAACAATATTAACAACAACAACAAAATGCAATTCTTAACAAACAAACAAAAAACGCACCCGCTTTGCACAAGGTGATGTCTCTGTCGGTGGCTGGGTAATGATGGTACCATCGAAGAATTGTACTGTAGTTGTAAATTAAAAGGATTTTAATCTTGCGACAGGATAAAGGTGCCAAGACTAACGAGCATGTGGAATCTACTACTACTACTACTACGACCTGTAATAATAATGCAATCCCGTCTCCTCCTAAACCGTCCCAGTTCACCTTTGTCATCAAGAAAATCATACCGGAAACGGTGGAGGATTCGCTGCTGTTGCTTCCTCCGCCGCCTCCAGTCGATGATATCTATGCAACAATCGAAGATTTCGTCGAACCCATCGATCCACCAATGCAATTCGATAACTTGCCGAAACCCCCTGAAACGTACATATCCGTACTAAACATAGATCCGGTTCGTGAGGTGAGGAAAGCCGATATCGTTGCAAATGAGCGCGTCATGTCGCCTCCCCCTCCGCCGGTCAATCTGCAAACACATCCGACTCTGGTCAAGGCACCGATAGACCTGAAAACCAAATACCCGGACGTCGTGTTCAGGAACAAGCAGAAACCTGCGACGACGAAAAATCGTTTGTCCGAAACGCTGCTCGAGTTCATCGTGAACGATGCAGCCGATGTGCCGCCCCCTCTTCCATCGGTTCCGCCCCCCAACGACGACGATATTCCGCCCATCAAAATTCCGCCCCCCGTGCCGCCCAAAAAGGTGCTCCTCAAACAGACTCTATCGACGGAAACAGACACGCTGTTGCAGCCGGAGATTGTTAGCATTGCGACGCTCTACACCAAACCTCCTCCGCCCGTTCCCAACCAGCAAAGACCACTATCCGTTACTTCTATTACTAATTCCGCTAACATTCACGACGGACACTTTAAAGATAAGGAAAATGATACTTACTATAAGCGTTTCTCGCTCTATTCGAAGGTAACGTATAATTCTCTTAATTTCTCTCACATTATATATCTCTTATAGTTATTTCGTTGATCTATCTTTATAATATTGATGATATGTGCATTATTCGTCGCTAATTTTACGAATCTGTGTGTTCTCTTGTGTTCAGCCGCCGCAGTCACCTAAGAACAACAAAATGTCGGTGAGTGACAAGAAGAAATTCTTCGAGAATGCCATGGAGGAAAGCCAGAAACCATCTCCCAAAGCAGGTAAATACTAATTATATTATCTAATTGTCAATAAAAATGTAATTAAAAGTTTTCTTGCAATAAGTTGATTAGGTAAATCATAGATAGAAGAGTCATAAGGAATATAGGAAATAGTTATTACAACAATAATTACAAAAAAAACTTAATATAATAAAAATTTAAAAAAATAAATACAATTGAAATTCCATTGCTGAAAAGAGTTATTGATCATAGGGCTTTTTTGCATTAGTTATTTATTATATACTAAAGTTGGAATGACTCTTAAGTAGAGTAAAATTTGTTTTTTAATTCCATTATATATCATTTTTATAATCTTTCAGTGTTTTCTCCAACAAATATCTAATTATAATTATAATGATTTAATGTTTCTTTTTTCTTAATTCTTTCAGAGAGGGTATTCAGTTACTTGAGCGCTGATGAAGTTGAAAGGATGAAGGCGGAGGAGGAAAAGAAAATAGCGAATTTGTCTTCGTGCGATGTGGGTTCTTTAGGAGTTTTGGATAACTCCGACAATGAGTCCATAGAGTCCCAACCCGCTAGGTAATCATTATTCAATTGTTTTATATCATTTACTAATTTACTTATACGCTTTTAACGCTCATTTATTTATAGTCAAAGATTGATTATGTATTATTTGTCTTGTATGGTCTTGGCCAATAAAGTATTATTATAATTTTACTGAAAAACTTTAAACTCATTTGCTGCTGCCTAGGTGTTTGTTGTAAATCCAATGTGAATAGTTAACAATTTTATTGTAAATTTAATATAATATACTAAATTATTTATACTTATAAATATGACTATATACTTTAAATTCATTTGTTGCTGTCTTGCCGTTTGTTCTAAATGCTACACAAATAGTTTACAATTTTATGGAAAATTTAAACTGAGAATGCCATATTTGGAAAGTTCTTTTAGGTCCACTAAATCTGCTTGTTAAACAATATTTACTTATAATTAACTTCCATTAGTATTTAAACACTTTTTACTAAATTTATTGTCTATACATCGATTTTTGCTGCATATCTACTGTGAATAGTTTACAATTTTATTATATTAATTAAAGGGATAATATTCTTTTTAAATTAGGAAATTGATTTGTCGTTGACTTGACAATTTACTTGAAAAAAATAGTACTTATAATAAGTATCTATACCAGAACTCCCCAGAACACCTTCCTTCTACTTTGACATCTTAAAATAAAAATCCTTAATTTTATGTACAACTTAACATACTTTTTTTTAATATATTATTAACATGATTGAATCCTGTCTCAATCAAGTAAGAAGTAGTAACAGCTAAAAAATGGTTTACAATTTCATAATTTAGCAAATCCACTTGTCTGAAAGTTTATTTTAGATTTCAGATGAACAAAATATAGGCTATTTTGAAGTGGTCCACAAAAGCTTAACATAGTGTAGTTTGCGAAATTTGTTGTTTGATGTTTATTTGTATTTTGTAGGCCACACAGTACTATTGGTGCAATAGGAATAGTGCGAACCGCGAAGGCGGAGAGAAGACTGAAGGATAGGATGAGGGAAGACGGTTTGTTGAACGACGATGACGATTACAATCTGTCGCCAGCTGAGGAGAGGACACTTCGTGCAGAGAAACGAGCTGCTTGGAGACAAGCAAGACTAAAGTCTCTCGAGCAGGATGCCATCCAGGCTCAGATGGTGATAAAGTCCATGAGCGATATAGTCGGAACGGGAGGTGAGACGCAGCTCGAGCCCACAGCAGAGAACGTAGAGGTAAGTGCGGAACAAAAAAATAGCCCTCTTCTGCAAAACTCCCCCTTACAATAATAATAATCTCGATTCCAATTAAGCGCATGTTGCATCTCTTAGACGTTTGATTTTGTTGTTGTTTACTTAATTGATTGATTCGACTAATCCGATTCGATTTACAAAGAAAATCGTATGCCTAACGTTAATATATGTCGATGTTGATATTGAAATCTGATTTAATTGGGACGAGGAAGCGACGACGACGAAGACGTTGTTTGTCGCTGATTAAGAAGTAAACTACTAAAACTAACAGCATTTTGCATGTGTGTCTTCTCTCCTTTCTGTGCCAACACCAGTTGAGGCCGTCGAGCGCCGATTTTCCGCGGCTTGCCGTTCGTAGCAAGCCGGGCAGTACGACTGTCCGTGAGAGCGAGAAGATCGTCGGCGAAAAGGTGACCAGAAAAACAGAGGAGTACGTGGACGAGGTCACCGGTGAGAGGAGGGTCCGTACCGTCGAATATGTCGAGAAACTCATTGAAAGAGAGGTATAACAGCAACAGCAAAAAAAGGTTCATCAGCATGAATACACACGCACCATTTCTGGTTAGTCTAACAACTACACTCTATCTATATATATCTATGTCTTCTATATATTCATATATAGATAATTAATCAATGTAAACTAAACCAAACCTTAACTTTGCTAGTAATGTAGTGTACTTTGTTTTGTTTGTTTATTTTTTGCTATTAGCATTTTGCTTTCCCTGCATGTGCTTGGAAAGGTATTACTTTATAGTTTAGTAGATATTGTAGTTCTATACTTTGTGACTTCAATGACTTCATATTGATCACTCTGTATATATTTTGCAAATGATTCTCTTTACAAGATAATCATGATATATATTTTACTTTTGTATCACACTTTCATTATATTTCGTACACCAAATCACTTTATTATATTTGAAATGCAATTTAAAATAGCATATTTCACTTTAAGCTTTATTTTTTGTCAGTTGTATCACTTTCATTATATTTGTACATTTTTTCATTTGATCTGAAACTTTTCCAAATTATATTTTTCAAATAGTGTAAAATTTTAAAAAAATCTACAATTCGTGTATGTTACAAATAGACTTGATATTTTTCAATAATAATATAATACAAAAAACTTACTTGGTTATTAGAGATTTTCAGCTGTATTCAATTCTACTTTTTGTACACCATTTCATTTCAAACTTTTGGTATAACATTTTAATAATATGCAAATTTTAAAATTCACAGATCATTTTTGTATAATATACAATTTAATACATACACTTATTTAGTTACAAAGATTGTTATAAGATTTATATTAACATTTACAGATTTTCAAGTTTTACAAAAAAAGAAACTGTTCATAGATCATGTTTTTCTTTTTTTTTGTACTTAATATTTGTGTTAAATACTGCATATTTAGTTTAAATTAAATGCAATGTTTTGTAATATCTGAAAAAAAAGTCTATTTGTAAAACTGCATTGAAATTACACCTAGGATTTGATTAGCACTGAGTGAAAATACAAAGAAGTCATGAGCTTTTCCACGTTGTTGGTATTGAAGTTTGGAAATCACTGGTAGCTTCTAGGTTTAAGCTTTTTGTCTTGTTTTTATTCTCTTGGTTTGTTTTTGCAATTGCGTTGTAGTGAATGAGTCATATTGAACATATTTAAGACGGTTCTGTTTTGTTGCCAACGATTTATAGGTGGAAACGTTACAAGAAAAAATCATATCCTTGGAATTAACGAAACCGGACGATGATTTACATTTATCGATCGGTCTGAACGGAAACAGCGCGAAATGCGAAGAGGAGGAGGTCGATGGGGAGGAGACAGTTTCGGAGCCGGCCACGCCCACAGTGGAGGAGGAGCGTAACTTGGACACGGCCGTGCCCAATAAAAACAAGAAGCGACGAAAACGTTCAAAAAAGGGCGGCAAAGCCCAACAGCAACACTGAGAATCATTCCGTCTGGTATATAGAAATCATCATCAACAACAACAACAAAAAAAAAACAATCTCTATTCTTTACTTCCAAGGGTATCTGGGTTTACACTTTACTATTATTTCGTTTCGATTATACTTATTATACATACATAATATATATTTTATTTTTCACTTTCTTAAGCGTTAGGTTACTAAATTATTTTTTGCGTTAAAATGTACAAAGTATTTATCTTGTATTCAAATATCTTTACGTCTGTTTTCATTCTTTCAATGTTAGTTTATATACATATATACAAAAAAAAATGAACATCAACTATTCTAAGAGAAATCATTATTACTATTATTTAATTAATAACTAATATTATCAGCACTTGTTTTTTCACTGTCTCTTTAACTTCAATGTGGTGGTATGTGTTTGTTATTTTATACAATAGACGTTTATTATTGTGCTATTTATATAAGACGGACATCTTAAATTTTAAAATAAAAAATAAATTCCGAATGACATCAAAAAGTTACATATATTTAAACCACCTGTCTACGAAATTTCATCATAAGTTGTTTCCTATTTCAGATTGTATTCCATCAAAAAGCTTTATTTCCTTACACCTAAGTTTATTTCAAATGAAATATTTTTAGTGATATTCATATTATTTAGTTAGATATTAGAGTACGTAAGTGAAAAGAAAAAGTTATTTTCCTCATCAATTGTCCGGCGTCTTTGGACCATTTGACCAATCTCCATCGTGTTAAATTTTAAGCATTTTAGATGCTTTATAAAGTGAGGTCTTCGTTATTAGTTTATAGTTTACCTACTTGAATCATTGCCTAACAAATTGCAAAAGTATAAAATCTAATACTAATATTCAGATTTGAGGCTCACTAGTTTCAATCTAACTTAAGACTTTTCAGGAAATTTTCGTAATTTTTCAGAGAATATAATCTCAATTAAAATATATTTAACCAATAGAATCTATTACAATAAATACAATTTATTTTTTCTCTGATTTCATTAATCATCTTAGTATTAATTATGTAAATAATCCATTAAATCTAAATGTTCGTTTGAAAACCCACCGATTTTATTTGGTTAAAATATGAATGCAAATATTTCATTACAAATTAAGTAATTGAATTTCATATTGCAAAAGTATTTGTAGTGATAAAGTCTTCGTTTTCTCGTAAAGAAAAACCTTATTTCTTGGGGGCGATGATACCTTCTAGTTGAGCCTAAGGAAAAACATAATTGAATCTTAAGTAACGTGATAAGAAGTTGCGCACCTTCAGCTGTTGGTTCGTCTTCTTCAAGAAGGAAATTTCCTCTGCGTGTTTTCTTTCCTCCGCCTGTCGCAACTCTGCAGCTCTTCGATCAGCCTGCTCTGCGCGTTGCCTTAAATCTGCCAATTGCCTCTCCAAATCAGTGCGCTCATCTTTCAACTGATCCACGTCCTTCTGAAGATCAGTCTTTCCCTGCTCCGATTGCAGAGCTTTACGCATCCCGAACGCAATGCTGCTACAGTACAAAGCTTGGAAAGCCTCTATAGTCATCCGCATCTCATCTCTGACCCGAAGCAACAGCAGTCCACGCTCCGCGCAATTAATGGTAACCTGTCGGATGACCTCGTTGAAGCACTGCGTGTAGAGCTCTCGTCTGATCGGGCAAATCCCAGTTTCCCTCGCCTAAAATACTTCAATCAAAATATCAACAACACTCATATACTTCTTACTTGTCTTTGTTGCAATTTCATGTCCAGTTGTTCCTGAAGATTGACGACGTCCTGCCGCGTTGCAGGAGTCGTCGAGACGTGCTGCCTCCACGTCTGACCTTCCTCCTCCCATTCCTTCGGAGGAAGAATCGAATTTAGGATCTCTTCCGTTTCCCGTTTGGCGTCTGTCACGGCACCAGTAGATTTGGCTTTGCACGGCTGCACCGTGGCAATATCCTTTCTCGATATATCATGCTTGATGACCAGTAGAGGATTATCGTACTTCACCAAAGTCGAGGTGTCCACCATAAGGCGTTCCGCCATAATTGATTAATTATTATTGTTCACTAACTAATGGAAGGATAAGCCTCTGCACAATTCACAAGACGTTTCTGACAATTCTTCCCTTATTTATTATGTATCCATGGGGATATTGATAGTTTCCAACATTCATCAACAACAGCTGCTTTATTTTGCTAGTAATTCGATGAGAATTCTACTAGAGTGGGTGATCGGTTAAAGAACATTATCAGTTCAAAAACTATGTTCGCTATCTGAATTGTTCGTAAACCGATTATCAATTTACAGAACATCAATAACTCGCGAAAGTATTTATTGTTCGAGTTGTTCGCAGTTCAATAACCGATGTACTAGAAAAAGTTAACTGGAATTATAAAAAATTATAATAATGAACATATGATTCTCATTTCTTCTATTTACAATATATTTTATTCAACATATTTAATGTAATCAATATATAAAAAGTTTCTACTTGTATAAAATTATTCTTAAAGAACTCAATACTAAAGCAATCATTAAGGGTTGCTTTCCACTGTACCAACATTATACTTAGATTAGTATTAACTATGGAACTATTGCTTTATGTTTATTATTGATGAATCTTCAAGTTTTGAAACGAAAAAGTAGTGTGAGTAATGAGTTAACGAACTGCTAATAAATAAGACCATGAACATTTTCATGAAATATTTTAATATAAAACAAACACAAATTCGGATAACGAATACCTTAAAAACCCGATTGGTGTTACTTTTGGGAGCTAAAGCTGATGTTAGGAACTTAAGTTGTTCCTTAAATCGATGATCGACTAACAAACAATTCGGATAATCAACAATAATTTCAAACAGATTATGTTAATTAATCGATGGGTGAGGTGTAGTATATATTTAATGCTCAAATCAAATGTATAGACAATAATTAACTACTTTAACAAATAGGCGAATTTAGAAGTTTGAGGAGAATTATATATTTACTAATGAATATCGAAATATCAGTTTATTATTATGTTTATTGCATCAGTGAACAAAATGATACAACATTCATATATAATTATCAGTTTATATTAATGATATAAATAAGGTAATGGAATTGGTACTTGATTTGCATTGTTGTACTTTAAAGGGGTAAGTGAGAAGTGGAAGGAAGAAATGATAGGCTCTTGTCTTTTGCGATACGAACGCTGCAGATTCTCCTTCAAGATTGAATATGGGATATCCCTGCTTCTAAATTCTAAGTCAAGGATAACGGTTGTACTCTCTGGAGGAGAGTGAGTCTGGAATTAGTCTTGACAGAAGTTGTATTGCTCTGGATGAGAACGGAACGATCTCATAATGATAGCAATAAGAAACATGGGTTCTCGATTGAAGCTGAAAGGGAAGATTGCTTCCACTAGTAGAAAAGGAACCTACACTCGTCAGAAACTCATGTCCGGCTGAGATGTTAAAACGCACGACCGAACGTTATTGTACATTAATTAAATAAAAAAACAGTACAAATATACTATTATTTGTGATTAGTAATCGAGAAAATTTTGGTAATAGCTTGCTTTTCTGAACTTAAGAAGTCGAGACAACAAGAAGTTGTTACTAACCCTTGGATCTTCAATGAATCTTAATTCAATTAAATACCAAGGAAACGTGCCACTGTACAGTTTCTAACGTTTTCAATGAACGAATTTGCATAATACAAAGGTTGTATCGTGATGATTGTATAATAACTTATTATTTTAATCAGAATTCAAATACATTAAAAAAATGTATTTAGAATTTTCTTTAAAAAAAGAAACATTTGCCATCTTTTTCAATAATTATCCATATTATTCGTTGATTTTCACTAAATTTTATAGTCCGGGCAGAAAGAACTATGGTCTATAGCAGGGGTGGCCGAGCTCCTTGATAGTCCGAGCCATCTTCCGAAATCTGATTTTTTCGCGAGCCGCAATAAAATATGTATTTAAAAGGTATGCAAAATCGAGAGCCGCAAATAATCCTTCAAAGAGCCGCACGCGGCTCGCGAGCCGCAGGTTGCCCACCCCTGGTCTATAATCTCTTGCAACAATAGCTTTTTCTGTTTCTTTTTTATTGTACTACTTTTTGTAGTTGTTGCAATAAATTTTACAATTATTATTGCATGGACAATTAAACCTTGATCGCAATCCAATAGATGGCACAAATAAATTCAAACTGAAGAAAATTTCTTCCAAACGAGATTTTCCCATATAGTCAATTTCTATATGATATATAGAATATAATAAGCTGTGTCCGGAAAATAAAAACAAAGAAAAACAATAAAACCAATCATAAAAAAATGAAGATTTATGCCATTACATTACAAATATAAAATAAGTAACAATTGTTGATTGAATTGATATGCTATTCATCTCAAGTATTATTGAGCAAATTATACAGTAAATAATCATTGATTAAGTTAAATTAACTTGACATTCAGGATAAATAGATTTTCTTTTTAAATTGATCCAAGAAAAATAAACAAATATGAACAGAATAAAGAAGAGGCTATTATAAACCTGAGCTTTTAATATTATTTTTTTTATTGTTATTTATATAATCATTTAGTCAAACTAAATTAATTGTATACAAATCGAAAGAAAAAAGATAATAAAGAAAACAGAACATAGAGGAAATTACACAAAAATTACCATCTAATTCCAAAATACGAAAAATACATGAAAAATCTTAACTCTCTCGTCGTCGTTCAAAAACAATTTTTTTTCTTGTTTTAAATTATTGTTACAAATAAAAATCCTCTCTTTTTCACAAATAACAAAATCATCCGTATATATATAATATATATAAGCTCCGCTCTCGTTTTTTTTTAATTAACCACTTCGTCATTTTCTCTATACATATATTATATAAATATATCCCAATATACTTGTTTTTACTATACAAATGTTTGCAAATATGAATTAGACTTGGTTCGCTTCCAGCTGGTAGCATACATGTACATTCCCGATCTTTAGTAACAGCAACCGATTACTAAAATCGATGCAATAGCTGGAAATGAACCAATCTACTTTGAATGAAGAGAATATAAAAAGACAACAGTACCTTGCACTCGCTGCTCAGTTTGAGCCCGAGCGACTGGAGTTTCCTTCTCTCTCTCTCTATCTGACTCTTTCACCACAGACAATAAACGAAAATGAACACAGGATGGAACCTACCTTCACCCTCAACATAAAAAAATAATAGTACCCTCTTAGGAAACCAAAATCCAACAGCTATCAAATAACAAATTTATTTCAGCTCTCTTCTCACCAAACTTCAATAATCGTCGTCTCTTTCAGTAAGTTTCACCTGTGTTCATTAAACTAATCACAGCCGTGTTTTTATATAATCCTTTCAAAATCGCAGTCCATATTTGCAACACTATAGTTTCGAATCGATTAAGGAAATAAAAAAACGAAAAAAAAAATAATCATAAAGAAAATGAACATTAATGGAAATTAAAAATAATAATAATAATTAAACACTTTTGAACTTTAAAAATCTGCCGAATCGATTATAGTAAAAAATAAGATACTTATAATGAAGGTGATGTGCTTTCAGGAGGCGGCTTCAGGTTCTTCTGCAGTTACTGCAGCTTCCTCGGCTGTAGGTTTTTCACCGACGTTTTCTTCACCACCACCTCCCGCTTCTCCTTCGCCGGCACCCAGCTCACTGGGTTCGTCGTGAAGCGGTGTCGTGTTTCCTCCGACATCGCCTTCATCATCAACTTCCACACCGATTTCATTGTCCTCGTTTTGCATCTGTCCCTCCACTTCTTCCTCGACGTCACCGCAGTCGTCCTTTCCGGATTCGCTCAATGATGGTGGATTGTCTTCACTGATAGAATTGTTTCCCCATCGGCTGCGTCTTTCCGGTCTATCGAAGCTCTGATCCCCTTCTCCATCGAAATCGGATCGGAATCGACGTGGTCTATGCCTCGGCGGCAGGTGAGGAGAATCGTCAAATGGGGGACCGCGGTAAAACTCTGGTGGACCTCCTTCAAATCGAGTAGGAAAATTAGGTCTCATACCACCATCCATCCAAGGTCCTGCGAAACCGTACAACTACCATTACCAACCCGAAATATTGAAGACTATCCAAATAATTATAATTATTGTAAAATAATTAATCAATTATTCCACAACAATAACAATCTCAAAATCTTTTTTTTATAACATTTCAAACAGAAGTGCTAAAAGCAAGCAAGGTTTGTGCAAGGCTAGTGCTAATAGATATTTCTTGTTTACGTTATGTGTATCTAGAGATTGAATTATATAGTGTGTGTAATTAATTTGAATGTAAGTCTATTTCAGTGGGTATGAGAAATGATTGCTGTATAAGTTTGCATTACATGAACAAATATTGTAAATTTAATGGTTTGGTAGCTCAGAAATAATTGCATTCTGAACAACTGAACCATTAAGTGTTAATTTGTAAATTAATAAAATAATTACTTTACCTGGACTTTGCAACAATAGAGTATTATGTTAGTTACTAAAGCATGGTATAAAGCTTATTTCTTATTTAATTGTTCGGTTGTTCCAGAATTATAAGATTCTGAACAACCGATGTGTTAGTTTTTAAATGAATAAAGAAATTAATTTACCTGGACGTGGTCCTCGCATATGTGGTGGAGGTGGACCTCTTGGATGGAACATATGTGGTCTCATCATTGGAGACATGCCTCTTGGACCATAACCATCCGGCCTGAACCTAGGTCCCCTGGGACCCATAAAAGCAAAATCAGGTGGAGGGGGTCCACGTCTTCTCTCTTCGAATCTCAGCGCATCCCTAGGATGCATCATAGGTCTGATTTGTCCATCAAATTCCATTGAAGGACCTTCAAAATCCATTATTGGTGGTTCATATTCGATCGGCGGACCCTCGAACTCGGACGGAAAATCATCGTGCCTCCGCCTAACGTAATCCATAGGCGGTTCATTGCTATTAAAGGGGAATATCGGTCGTTCTAGCAACGGCGGCGGATGGTTATTGTGTAGTTCTTGTTCTTTAAAGGAATTGTCTCCGGCCATTTCGCGTAAACGGTCATTCAAAGCCTTCTCCCGTTCCCTCCTATCATCCCTGCCATCCCTAATGTCGCGCCTACTGGGATCACCCCAACGGTTGTTCGCAATACGATCGCGTCTTTCGACACTTCTGCTATCCCTTTCGTTTTCCCTGTCCCTTCTTTCCCTACTATTTCTTCTTCCTCTTAACATTCTATTCATATCCCTATCTCTGTCACGGCTATGATTTCTACCATCACCGCGTCTAAGCTCATCCAACGATCGTGTATCGCTCCCGTTGAAGCTATCGTTCAGTTTAGAATCCGATTTATCGGCATCTTCCATCTCGATATCCATATTATCATCGTGTTGTGGTGGCATCACTAGTGGAGGTGGTTGAGGCGGAAGCAAACCAAAAGGCAACAGTTGTTCGGGTATGCCGCTCACCTCGGACTGGTTTTTGTCCATCGGAGGTAATTGCGACATGGGCGGCTGTAGCAAACCTTGCCCGAAAGGCGAATTAATCCCCATCATTTGGTTGGGCATTAAGTTCGGGGGTGGCACACCCATAGGCACATTAGGCATTATACCAAGCAGACGATTATTTAGCTGGAATTGCGGCACTAAAGACAATCCCATAGGTGGGGCTTGCAAAAGACCGCCTCCTGGCACCGGCGGCGGCTGACTTGTATCAACACCCACACCCACAGGGGTTCCAATTTCAGTTAGCTGGACGACACTCGAATTCGTGAGCTCTGAAATATCATTCTTCGTAGAATCTGTTGTAATTTTGTCCTTCAACCAATTGGGAAGGGTATCCTCGTCAACCATGCCACCGTCTTCGAGTAGTTCCATATCGATGTCGGGCTTCAGTTTGGAAAACGGGATGTATGAGACACCCAAATCACCCTCCCAGTAATCCTTAAGGTCCTTGCCCTTCACACCTTTACCTGGAGCCCAGGCTAACTGAAATAATACATTTATTTTATAAACACAAATTGATAATTGTTAAATTTACAACTATAAAATTATATATATAGGCTGAAATACTGCGACCAATAGTCAAATATTGTTTAATACTAGATTAAATTTAATGAATACATAATAGTTTACTTACAGTAATTGCTTTTCCTTGCATCTTATGATTCTTCAATTTTGTCAAGCATCTTGCGGCGTCTTGGCGTCGGTGCATTACAATAAATGCACAACCCCTTGGAATAATCAAGTCGATACTGACGATCTCCCCGAATTCACCGAAAGTATCAGAAAGATCTTCTTGGTGCACCAATTTTGATAAATGTCCAACCCATAGTGTAGTACTGCAAACTATATAAAGCATTAGCAAAAATCAATGATTTTTCAATCGAATTAAAATTACCACTTAGATTATCTTTCTTTATTGGAGGCAAACCACGCTTTCTGCGCTCCTTCTCCTTCTCTCGGTCTTTCTCTTTTTCCTTCTCCTTCTCGCGCTCGCGGTCTCTTGATCTAGATCTATATCGTCTTGACCTAGATCTCGATCTGGTCCGAGATCTGCGCGACCTACGATCTCTTCCTCCACGATCTCGTGACCTTTCGTTGGACCGACTCCTACGACGACGGTACCGGTCTCGTGATGGACTCCTAGAATCGCCATGATCGATATCGATAACCTCAACGTCATCGTTGGTCCCTATAAATTCCACTTCCGACTCCATCGCATTATCATCAGGCTGCGACAACTCATACGGAGCTGGTGGTTTGTAACCAGGTGGCGGCTGGGACAAATCCGTTCCAGTTGGCAGAAAAAATGCGGGCAGCGCCGGCGAATTGGTATTACTTGGTTTGAACTCACATTCAGCAGCAAAAGGCAAATTCTAAAACCAAATCTCTATAAAATCTATTGATTTGCAACTGCTTAAATGATTACATACAGGCAAAGTTTGCGCCAAATGTTTATCAAACTCCTCCTCCTGTTGCTTCATTTCCTGTAGTTTCCGCAACTTTTCCAAGTCATAGTCCGCGTGCATTGGTTGACTGTTAGTCATCGTTTGTTGGAGCGTTTGTAGCTGCCGTAACACTTCGGGATTCGACAAGAGACTGTAAAATCGAAATAATAAAGCATTTTTGTCTTTTTTAAAATTATCTCCACGTTTTACCTTCCGACGTTATCAATGGCCGCGTTATTAGGCTTTGGCGATGGATTTGTGGGATCATCATCCTCGTCACTTCCATAATCAAAGTCCAATAGTTTACGGTCAAAGTGGACCTGTCCTTCCTGTTTTCCAGCTTCGCCTTGCTGCTGCTGTTGTCTTAGAACAAGTCTATGCAGCTGCTGCAGTTGAACCAAAGTGTTCGGATCCAACGAGTTCTAGAATAAACGAGAAACGCATTACAGATTAACAATTCAACACACAAAATGTACTATATAAAACAATAATTATACAAAGCACCTTTGCCATATCATATAAAAGCAATATAGAAGCGTCATGCAATTAACATAATGTCTAAATAAGTCTGTTCGTATTTTTAATCGTAACTATAATTAAATGATGCACTTTTTATGACTCTCCCTTCGTTCTCTGTTCATCATATTTTCAGGAGAAATAAATCCGTAACCAAGTAACATAACATACACTGTTAAGAAACCTATCCAATCACTAATTACAAATACTAATTCAAAATTAGTTTCTTATTTATAATTGACAAGATTAATTTTGATCTTATTAATAAGACTAGGGATCTTTTTAATAAAGTTTACAACTTCAATATAATATAACTAAATAAAACCTTCAGTTTTGTATGAAATTAAAACAATCTCTTCTCATGAAGGGTTTTTCTTCTAATTATACAAGGATACAATAAATATAATGGTAAGATTAGATCTCATACAATAAGATTTTTGTCTTCATATGTTAATTTGTCTGTTTCTCGTCCCTTTTTGTATTCTATCCAATGATTTCTAATTCAAAATTCATGGCAGATCCTTGAGAGAACCGTCTGTGTGTTTGTTACTTGGCTAGTTCATTTCCCCTAAAATTGTAATGCTTCGTTGCGGCACACGCCGACCGTTTGCTTTGTAATTTTTAAACTCTCCCTTCGGGCTCCGTCTTGGAGAAGGGTGCAAGTGTAAACGTTGTGGCAACAACAAGGACAAACGTGGGGAGGGCCATAGTCATTTTTAGTACCGGATTATTAGAAATGTTCCCAAGTTGCTGGGCCAAGGCGGCCTGGTCGGCACTACATCCTGTTCCGGTCTTCGTCGGCGTCTTCTGTAGCGCTGGCGAACCTAGTTACGAACAACTTATTTAGACAATATGCCTACATTCGTGCAGTATGCCAAAAATAATGAATAACATCTTCGTGAGATGCGTGAAAACAAACCGCGGATTAGCAACGAGTCACACAGGAATCCAAAAAATATAACCGTAAACCCATTTACATAACATATGACATGTGACTGGTTGATTATCCCTGGAGTGATTTTTTTAATTGCAAAAATAAAAAGAATAATAAATCAAAACTAATCAATTCAAAAATACAATTCGTCGCGAATTTTAAACTTTGTGGAACTTACCTTTGATGTCCTCCAAAAAACTTAAATTTACAACGAATTGATTTTTATTGTTTAAATATACAATTGGCAACTGGTTAAAAAAACCAAAGGAATTGTTGCAACAAAACATATAAAATGTAGTAATGACAAAGTCCTTTAATTTTTCGCTCCAAACGCAATCGACTGTTGCAAAGAATTTAGCTAATTAAATATTTTCATATTGACAATTTACAAAAATCGACTGCATTTACCATACTAAAACGCCTATAAATCATATGACTATTGTGATGATATTGAGCAATTGGCATACTGCGTTTCCGCTTGTAAATATAGATATCTCGCTATTTAGATAGTTTTGATATTTTCAGTTTAACGTACGTAAACGAAATCATCAACAAACCTTTGTTCATGGCCGATTGGGAGGCGATTCCGTTGTTCTGAACCGCACTGGAGGCGGCTACTGCCGAAGCCGCATTCAATTCCTTGTGGATGGGATGATTGGGGTCCGCCAGATCGAAGAGAGGTTGGATCACGTCCGGCGCGAACACTTGGTTCTTCTGCCATAGGTTTAAAACCCTAATCACTTTGCTCTGTTGAATGAGATGAGAGAAATACATTAGTGAAATGTCGATTGTTTAGTTCGATTGTATAGAACCTTATCCTCCGGTGGACATTGGAACAGGTTGATAAACGTCTGCTGCATGTTCTTGGCGAACCTCGGAGCGAAAACATCTTTATCTGCACCGAATTGGTGTCGGGATTGCCTCACTATGGAATCGATCACATAAAGACCGGGCACCTTATATTCGGGTTTGCACTTCAGGATGAACTTCTCCACGCTTTGCACCACGTGTTTGTAAAACTTGATGGCCTTTATCGCTCCCCGAGTCAAAGCCGTCATCTTTGCCTTTGAGATGGGCGGCTTGACTTCGTACAACGAAGACAGCTATAAAGAAATAATATTAATCAATATTTATCATAATACAGCTTAATTTAAACTACTATACAAAATTTCATAAATATTATCATAATTTCCTCTTAGTGTAAATAAATCAAGTATATAATAGCACAATCATCTTTAGTACTCACAATATATACATTTTCTCAATTGAAGCTACTTTACTTCAGCAATATATTACAATAAATAATTCTAAAAATGCAATAAATTGTTTTATAATGTCTCTTTTACATTAGAATGCAATTCTTATTAGCGTTATTACACAGTAACATTATATAAGAAAACAACAATGATTGAATGACGATTGTATGAAGTCATCCTAATATAGGCAACCCAATCAACAAGAAATCAAAACTTGATTTTAAAAACAAAGTATAATTAGACTTCATAAAAACGTTAAAACAATGAAAGTAATAAGTTATCAATTCGCATTTGCATTTTAGTTTAATGAATATCTAGATAATGTAAATAATTAAACTTTCATTCAAAAAAAAAACAGGAAGCATAAAGCAACGTATGTTTGCAGTTCCAGTGATAATACACAATTATCAATTTGAATGAATGAATGCGTGGGTGCTAATCCGTAGGTCAATGTTTACGTAGAGCAGTGCTAAAAAAGCAAACAATCATAAACGAATAGTTGCATATTCAGCTTGTACACTCATTGCCGCATTGCGTTTAATTCGTATACACAAAGAAATTAAACAACGTATTAATTGCTGCTGAACAAATTGTAAACAACTATCCAGAACTTGTTTGCAAAGCGGTTCCTCGAAATTCGTAGAAAATACAATAAAACTCATATAAAACAAATGCAAAATAATTAATTAAAATGAAAATTTACAGTCATTACTAATTTAAGGCTGTATAAAAATATTAATGAATCATCAAGTTCGTACACGTTCTATAGAAAACAATGCAATAATCTCTAATTTATAACAATCAAACAATAGTGATATTTTGATAGTAAACTAAGTTTCGTTAAACTATAAATTCTACTAAATATTTTAATTTTGTTACACAAATAACAATATGCTGATTTATTAAGTTTTTAATTTTTATAAATTTTTGGACTTTCAGTCTATAACCCTTTCAAGCAATAGCATTTTATATATTATTTTTATAACAAATCACTGAAATATTATGTTTGTCCTTTAAATAATTAATTACGTTCATATATGGAATCCAATATCAATACAATGGAAGAGTAAAATTTAAGTATTAGTATCCATTAAAAGTTAATGTTTAAATGCTGAAAACTGTACTTCTATTGATCCTGTAGGTGATCCTGTACTTCTATTGACTAATTCAAGTCTTTATTGCTTTTAAAAGCAATCATAAATGTATATAAATTGTGCATCATTTTCTGAAATAAAGCTTAAAAATTCTTTACTCGAGGTTTTGACTACATAAATTGATTTATTTACTATTTTATATATAAAACTAAGGTAATATAATAAATTTGAAAACTTGACATTTGTTTGCAATTAATTTGTTTATCCTCCAATTGTTATTTATATAACTGCTGACATTATCCAAATATTTACACGATGTTGTCTGTAGGTACTTGAATAGTATTGTAGTTTGGAACTTTAAACATTTGGATTGAATGATTTCACGTATGTAATTAAATAATACAGCGTTTAACGATTTATGGAGGGGAAATATAAATTATATAACTTCAGTAGTCGTGATGCACGAACTAGAGGTCTCCTAGTAAACAAAGGGTTGGGTAGTCGGTACCACCACCGCCTCCTTCTTGAGGGGGCAGCATTTGCGTGAAGAGAAAAGTAAAAGCATGCGAAAATATTGATTAAAAGGTGACGACGATGCGAGGATTTCCGGCGGAGTTGGCCATGGGGACGCCCCGAAATGAAACAAAAACGCATCGCTCAGCGTCGCCGAAGCTTCGCCATTTCCGCTCAAAGGATTCTACGAGGAGGTTTTTACGGAAGTGGGGTCTTTTACGGGAACAAGGTTGAGTTCCTAAAGAGCTCTTCACTCACACATACATACCTCGGCATTGAACGACTTGACCGCGTCCATATTTTTTCCAATAGTTAAATTGATAACTAACAGACCCACCAGGTCTTCCTGGGCAGCACTCTGAAACTCTTCCCTTCTCCTCCTTGGTTAAGTTATTCCTTCCTTTTGGAAACGATGCAATTATTCCTTCAGATTTGCCTCCATCACACAATAAACTATACGCAGGCCATTTTACTTCGGCTTGCTTGCTTGCCTCTTCCAATGACGTTACCAGCGCAATTGGTAGCACTGACCAATAGCTACCAACTTCTATCAACAACCATCGCCCATCTGGAAAAAAAATAATTACCCACTTATTTCATAAATACTACCGCTAATAATAGATTTATCATTTAATTGAACTGTAATTCTAATTATTAATTTGATATAATACAATTAAAATAATTATTCATTAATGTTTACAAGAGAATAGGGTGGCCTAACAATCCGACGTAACCTGAAAACTATTTAAAATTCCATTAAAGCAATGGCTAATATTAAACCAATGCTTTCTCTGAAACAAGTAAACGATCCTTTAATTATACTGTGAATCGCTTTTAGAATTATGATTTTTAGTTTATCCTCAGGCAGGAAGTGCTGAAGTTGTACCGCAAGATATTCAGGGCCATCAGAGAAGTGCCTGATGAAGTGCACAGAAAGGAATTAAGGGACTGGGCTCGCAGCGATTTCAGAGCACATGCCCACCATACAGATGAAATCACCATCAAAATGATGCTTAACTATGGTGAAAGGAGCTTGAAGGAACTACAAACAAGCCTCAATCTGGCCAAGTGACTTTATTTTAAGTTTAGATAAATAGAGTGAATGCAATGTATGATTAAAAGTATTGTAAATAGTAAAGTAATTGCCATAGCTATGGGTTTTGAGTCTTTGATGAACATTTGCGCCAAACATTGGATTATGTGTTGTCCATCCATGAACAGGCAAGGTATTACATTGATCAAAGCCAATCCAAATGAAATCACTATGAGGTACTCTAGGAACTTCAGCATTACATCAGGATGCAGGTGCTTCGATAAACTGTACTTTGGTATATAAGAGGATATTTTCACAGTCAGGAAAATATCAGATGGATGGCCAATATAAATTACTGGGGCTTTCCCAACGCGAGCTATCTTGAAGAGGCTTGTGTTGTTTTCCAGTAGCGGTTTCAGGCAATGCAATTCATCTGGGCATTCAACACTGTTCTTGCAGTGATGCTGAGAGGTTTCTATAATAATTCTAGCTGGCAAACAAGCGTGTGGCGGGATCTCCATAACTCCATCGGTCTTCTCAATATACTCAAAGCAAATGCCATCCTCCTTTCCATGTGGACAACAATCGAAAGCTGTATTAGTCTGCCTTAGCTGCACGCTCTCATCCAAATTGTGCACCATATCCGTTTCAACGCAATAGCCAAATTTCTCATTCCTCGCTTGTATTAAACACATCTTGAAGTCGTATTCATTCTTGACTTGGCAATTGTTGATCCTTGTCAAGATATCATCCAATTCGAATCCTTTGCCTCCCAGCAGTGGAGAGTTATCACTTAAATAAGTTACTTTAACACCATCATCTACTCTGAAAGCTGCTGAATAGCAAAAAGGTAAAACACTGTACAACAGATATGCAACAGCAATTAGCACTAAATTATGCCAAATCCCTGCAGTTAAAATCTTCAGTCTCTTCCACACATTCAAAGAGTTCAAGTTATCTGAGCTGATATTAACATAAGCTACTGGTAGTACAAAGAACAAGTTGAAACCAACATTGATTATATGCACATCCTCAATAACTGCTGCCAGAGCATGACCAAATTCATGAACTATAGTGCAAATAATGAGGCTCAGACTATAATAACCCAATTCAGAGCTTGGTGTGTTCACACCTGGTATTATAGGTTCGATGATCAAATTATCATCAGTGCTGCTCAAGAAAAGGCTTTGCCCAATTCCAAAAAGTAGAAGTAATATGGACAGAGGTAGCAGTGCTAACGTGATGTAAAGTCCTAAAAGGAACCAGTTGTTCAACAATCTAGTTTGGTATCCGCATCTCAAGAAGAATCTGTTGAAAATCGTTGTTGTCCATTGGATTTGGAAAAACTTTACTTGCAATCCAGTTCCTTTTAAGTATTGTATGTATGGATAATGCATACAACTCTACAAACATAACAAAGTAAAATATTAAGCCTTATAAAATATTTGCATAAATTAAGCAAGAAATACCTTAAAGAACATATCGAAGAACATTAAAATTGCATAGAAGACAAAAGTTAAAACTAATATTATCGTAATATCCATGGTTCTGCAGCTTCAATTATCAAATAACACTATTAAATACAGTAACACACATGTATTAGTTGTTTTTGCTCAAATTTAAATATTTTAAGGTTAATGTTGTTTTTGTTAATGTATTGCACCGCTCATGAACTTATTTGCACAAACATTGAATTTAACTAACTCTTTTAATAAAACTAAACAGATTGGTTTACTTTTCCTAAAGAAAATTCTTATTGGAATTATATGTTAAAAATTTACAAATCTGACAATGATATGCTTAATACTTTAATACAAAATTTATTCAATGCTAGTATCATTATGTATGTGTTTAATAATTGTTGTATATTTTAAAATAGTTGTATCACATTTGTAATAAATAACAATTTTTCATATTAAAAGCATTCATGTTATTAGATTATATTGTTGATTTGGTTGCATAATCAAATATTTTTAATAAAAATAAACAAAAGTCTGATATAATTGATATAGAAATAAAATGTTATAATAATGTCGTTTCATGAATAATTTGATATTTAGCTATGTTTTAAAGTGAGAATATGTGGGCCAGATAAAATGTCAATATGTTATTATTTCCATTAGGAACTTGTATATTTTCCTAATTATTAAATACATATCTAACTGATTGTAAAATGCAATACGTTAAAAAGTTTTGTACAAAATCTTAAGTAAATCTTAAGGTACACTTGTTGTACAATAGTTTTAGCTTTTCTTAATTCAGAAAATAAAGTTTGTTTATACATGTTTTGCATTATATTTAGTTTCATTTAAATTAGATTGAGGGTTTTTAATTTTTAAAATCTCTTTTACTATGCATTAGTATTAAGACTTGAAAATGTTTGTTATAATGAAATTATTCGTATCTTATAAGATTGATTGATTCATAGCTAATTTGGTTGCCTGGACAAATTAAAGTACGTCAATGTTGGTCATGATATCACTCTGGGTTTAACTAGTTTGTTGTGTTTTGATTGGGCAAGTTAACGTGCTTTTCGGTCATGTTCATCAATTTACCATGGTCCCAATGGTACTTGATGCTATTCGTCATATGCACAGCTGTTGCAGGTGACTACTTGGTATCGCGATCTAAATTGCAGATGATCAAAGCATTTTTCGATAATATAACCCACGCAATTATTGGTGCGCTTTCCTGGTACACCGTTTGCTCTCAATACAAGAACAGAAGTACTACAGGCACCCTGAGCGAGGTTCTCGTGTGTACATTCCTTTCATCCGTTGTAGACGTCGATCATTTCTTAGCTGCAGGATCGCTAAGTTTATCAGTAAGTTTGACTTCTGATGAGAAAGTTGCCTATATTAACTGAATATTTATCTTACAGGCTGCTACCAATTTAGAAAACAGGCCTATATTTCACTGCAGCACGATTCCTATAGTATCCACTATTGTGGGTCTGTCCATAAGCAAATACTTCAATCTTCCGGTCTTCGAGAAAGCAGTCTTGATCTTCTTCACAGCTTTGGCAACCCACCATACAAGGGACGCATATCGCCGAGGATATTGGGTGCCCCCGTTCGGAAGCACCAAGCCAGTTTCTTACACCCTTTACATAATAATCACCCTGTCCATACCTTATCTAGTTTGTATGTTCATGAAATTCTCCAACGTGCAAAAGCAATACAAATACATCACTAGCATAGTATAAAATTTCCTGATTTTTAATCTCACCTATCAGTATTATCGATATATAGTAATCAGACGAGATTAGTAATACTTGGATTGCATAGGGGGGAAATAGTCTGATAAGGTTTCATTTAGTTTTCGAGTGTCAGAGCGATCGTAATTAACGTTTGCAAAAAACTCGTAAATTTTGAATTTCCGTTAAATAAGTTCGTGCATTACTTTCGGACTAACCATGTCGGTAAGTTAAAAACTACTTGGATCCATTTGATCCTTCAGTCAAAGTTGACGTTGAAATTGTCGGAGAAACGCAGTCATGGTGTTTTCTTTTTGGTATTTGAATTCCCTTTAACAATGGTCCCAGTGACGTACTATAGGAGGAAACGCATCCGAAGCAACCCCAAATACAATGTCAGAGATTATAGTCCCCCTCGTGAGGAACACGCAAACGTAAATAATCTTTATTAGTCACCAAAAAGCAACCAAATGGATTGATACTTTCCCGACAACATTTAAATCATTGTTCTGCATAATACTATTTTGAGTTCAACTAAACAGCAATTAACGAAGTTATAAATAATCAAAATAAGTCATACAATTTCCAAGTAATCAGTTTTACACTTGATATCGTTTACGCAATTTAATATTACTGATCTCTCAATACTTTTTAATATGAAAAACAACTAAAATCACCTATGCTTTAGCAAAATTCCACGCGTATATTTTTCTCCAATTTTTCATATTGTGAATTTACGATAAGATAATAGGAATCAGAAAACTCACGATGTTAATTTGAAATTATTTAAAAAGTAGCTATTTATTGACACATTCATTGCAGAATCTCCTTGTTGTATGTTTCGATTTAGAAACAATAAGGAAAATAGTGAATGAATCAATCGTTTATAAAAGAAAATATTTTACATGATTTCATTTCACAATTTTTCTTGACTCATTTAGAACCAATGCGTTAAGCTGTTTTTCATTAGCTTGTATAATTTTTAAATCTTTAAATTTATTTATTTTTTTAATAATCCTAGGAAATACTTGATTTTATTTCTGTTACAATTAATATTCATTATTTCAACATTGTAGTTTCCCTATAATTAATTATTTTGAAATTTTAAATATTTTTTTTGCCATAATTTTCCTGCGCCTGATATTTTAGCTATGTCCTTGATAATCCATTAATTTCCATTCTTATATTAGTAATTTCTCACCATAACTTTTCAATTTGAATTTGAACCAGCAGTGTTTTACTGAATCCTCATTTCCGCATTCACAAACAGACGTTTTCTAAACCTTTTTTTATTTTTCCCGAATTTCCTGTGTACAGTAACAATTTATAAATTGATTGTATACATTCGTCCATAATCCCCTCTGATGATAGAATCAAATATCCATCTTTTTCGTCAATGTAGCATATTATCTGTATTTATATAATTTTAAATAGTTCCTCCGCAAAATTTTCTGTTAAATAACATATTGTAAGCTCTTTCATTTCCTTCTATTCCAAATTATGTTTTAATCTAATAGATTCAAAGTCCAATCAGTGTATATGATTTGTTTTCTAATTACCAAGTTTAATTTTTACACAAATTTGAAAGCTTTCAATCAAGAAACTCTTTCGTTTTAACAAAAAATAGCGCACGTACATTTTTAAAACAGATTTCATATTGTAAATGTACGATTAGATATGATCAGAGACTGATGATTACTTGAATTAAAATTATTAAAAATAAAACTATCATTGTAACAAACATTGCAAAATCATTTTTATTGTATGATTTTATTTAGAAATAATTGTATTATTAAATTGGTAAATTGCATTTAAAGCAAAGCACTTTCTCATTACTTTATTTTTAATTTTCCAAGGAAATATCTTGCGCTTTAGCTGAATTCCGTGCGTACTTTTTTTCCCAATTTTTCGTATTGTGAATTTAAGATAAGATAGTGAGTATCAGAAAATTCATCATGATTTCAATTTAATTACTAAAAAAAAAACTATCATTGTCGCATTCACTGCAAAAACCCTTTGTTGTATGATTTGAATTAGAAACAATAACAAAAATAGTGATACAATGAATTGTTTATCATGAACCAAAAATGACCAATTCAGGACTCTATGACTTGATTTAATTTTATTCATATTTTAAGTAATTTATTAGTAACTAATTAAATCATGTGATCGCATAATTTTCTAAGATAAAGTTCAACAAAATTGATTTGTATTTTCTGATGCAAATGGTTTTTAACTGAAGTTTTATCGCCCTAAATTGTGTTATAATTATTTAAACATATAGTTTATTTATTTTACATAAAAGCATATAATGTATTTATTTAATTAATTTACACAAATGAAGACATGTTTTTTTAGTAAGATTGTTATTATTTACAATTTATTATGTTTAAAAGTAATGGTAATAGTATGTGTGTTGAGAAATGCTTTAATACATGTTTGAAGGTGTTAAAATCGTGTTTGTAGCTTTAAAATACTTAGAAATGAAAATGTAAATTTTAAAATCTGATAATTGTGGAGATAAGTTAAAATAATTAAATTTGTATACAATTGAGTTGAATATAATTATTGTATTCATTCATTTTAACATTCATATTTCAAGAAAATCCATAAAATTAATTGCGCTGGAAATAAAAATTCTATTGGTTACACGAAGCATGCTTTTATTTTTTTTGTAAAGTCTGAAAATTCTGATAAGCAGGGAATTTTGGTTCAGAAAACAGGGACAAATAACATGATAAATCAGAATAAGGACAAAACAGAGAACAGGAAGAATCAGGTTTCGGAAAACATGTTTTGCGTTTATAATTGTTCTGATATATTCTGTTTCGTTCGATCACTAGATTGTTTAATGGTTAATATATAAATACAATTGGTAATCGTTTTAGGAACAGTTAGAACTCCAAACAAAGAACTATTTCGCCCAAGATATCGGACAAAATAAACATGTTCGTATAACGAACATCGTACTGACTGACTGATTGACGTTTCTTTTAAGAGAAAATGCTGGTAACTTTTGTTAAATAAATGTTCGGTTGACGAATACCTATTCGGTTATCGAACACCCACTGTATTTAGAAATATTGTGTATAAAGTAAATTATTGTTGAATGTTGTGATAGATCTGATTCGTATTTTGCAATCTATTCTGAGAATAAACGAAATGCTTGTTATTTTTAATTTAAATGTTATTTTATCGACGAATAACAATTATAAATATATGTGATTATAACGTAACGCGTGTTTCATAGAAATTTAAAGCTGCGGCAATCTGCTCATAATCTTTCCGATAAAACTACGACGAGGACGGCTTAAATGAAAGCCGGTTTACTTTTTATCGTGCAATTATTATTGCGGCTCATCATATGCCACGAATGAGTAATTGCTATTTCGTTGTTTGTTGCGACAGACTCTCGGGCAAATCCAAGATGAGCTGTACATCGTGGCAGGCGTCCTCGGAGCCGTATGCGTCGTCCTGCTGATCATGGTCATAGTGGCTTTGATATGGACCTACAGGTTGAGAGTTTCCGTGGAAGCAATGAAGGATCGCCTGATTGCGAGGGCGTACAGGAACGCTGGGTAAGAATCAGTGTTATTGCTTCCAGCTTAATACCTAACTCCTATCATTTGGTTTCTTTGTTTCGGACTCTCCAGCTACAGGAGGCCCTACTATATCTGATCGTGTATGTCTATGTTTCGTATTAAATTGTTCATCAAGTGTGTGTGCGTCTCATTTCATTTGTTACTGTCGATTTTGTTTTAACGTGATGGGAAAATAAACGTGGATCTCAGTCCGCAGTCTGTGGATGATTTCGAAAATCCGAGGAGGTTGCCCCGTTTCGATAGTCAACCTCCATTGAAGAAGTTCGTTCCTCCTCCACCCATGATGCAGCAGCAGCATCAATTGCAGCAGCAGCAGCATCAACTGCAGCAGCAGCAGCCACATCACAACGATTGGGGCAACGGTGGTCATGTTAACAAAGGGATGAACCCTTTGAGCAATAGCCACGAACACAGGGGATTCCCCGGGTAAATATCCGCACAAACTCATCACTCAATTTATTTACTTTGTAATTTCAGCGATTCCCGTTATCCATCTCGTCCCCGAAACCTGGGATATTAAGGCATTAAGTATTGCTGTATTGAGTATTGAGTTGCTGTATTGAGTAACATGTATTATTTAAAATGATAAAAAATAACTATATTGATAAGTTTAAAAATAACATACAAGTTATAGCAAAGATCATCAAAAACGTTATTTCTTCCTTCGTGTTGAATGTTTGAAAGTACCCAAAAGCTGGCATATTTATCCGTTAACGCCCAAACTTAAACGACCCACGCAAAATATTGATATATATTATAACACACTGAAATAGGTATATTAAGAATAAATTATAATAATAAGTTTAAAAAGAAAAACTTACAAATATTTACATAAAGTAATGTAATGTTAGTTCTTCCTTTCTGATTTTAGAAGCTGATGGTTTAAGTGCCAAAAAAACATTGAAACCATACTTAAGAATAGCATGTAATATATATAATGATAAAAAACTTTTACTAATTTGCTTGAAAATAAAAACATACCAGTAATTGCATGGAGCAACGTAACGTTATTTTTTTCTTCTTTTTTTTTGTTGAGCGCTAATGGTTTAGACCCCTAAACTTTAGGGTGTTGTTAGCGCTTTTTTGTGGATGCCAAAGGGCGTAGGAAAGATCGTGCATTGTTATATCCTTTTTTTCTATCCCTTCAGCTCTTTTTTTCTTGTTCGTCCCAACTTTCAGTCAACTAAACTAAACCAATTAGATCGAGACGCGCGTGGCCGAAAATAACGCCCTTTCGAACGGAAAAGCGGCGAAAAGAAAAAGGGGACTTGGAAATACGATTTCTTTTTATGTGTGATTCCCTGCACTCTCAATCGATTTCATTTTATTACTATTTAATTGGTTATTCTTGTCGCCAAACTCAATTAGTTACTAAAATATTGTTGAAATTTATTCAGATTCAATATCTAAGTTGTAATTTACATCTTGTATTTGTAAATTTATTTATTTTTTTATTTAGATTTACAAATATCTGGATTGAAAGTAATAGTATGATTTTATTTTTCAATTTATAAGAATCATTTGTTTTTTTTATGTAGTGAAGAAAGTACAAAGAAGTACATTTTAAGTAATGTTTCAATTTCATATTAATATGCAGATTTAGTTTGTAGAGATTGCAGAATTTTCATAATTTTAAACTTAAATAAAGTTTCTTTTTATGGATCGAAGGTATCTTCAGATATTTGAATTGTTTTAAGAATTACAAAAGTAACATCACTAAAACTAATGCAACTTGTTAATTAAACGTCAGATTGCCATGAAAATTTGACAGACGTCATCTGAAGGTTGGTAATTCCTAAAAGTCATATCGATTTATGTATAGAGGCGCTATCTATATGTCATCCTATGAACTTATTGATTGTTACATGTTTTATATTCTAATTACATTTTACTAGCATAACTGGATTGAATGTAATCATATGAATTGTGGAATTATTTTAAAACAATCCTTTATATTGATAAACGATATATATTATGCAAATGGAATAATTTCAAAACATTAAAATTTAGGTAATGAAATTATTATTTTTTTTTTTAATATGAAATTTACATATTTTGTTTTGAACGAAAGATGCATAAGTCTATATTAACTGTAGTTGCATTACTTCTTCAATTTTCTAAATTTGTTTACACTTCTTTTATTACGTGTATTATTAAGACTATTTGAAGGACTTTAAAATCTAAGTATTAATGAAAATTAGTATTATTCCGCAAATTTAAAATTGTTACTTTTTTTAAAAATTTGTACTAATTGCATTTATAAATGAATGTTCTTACTGTTAAATTAATGAATTTGTGTTGAAAATCCGTTGATTTAGCGAAAGTTGTTATCAAAATTGATGTTATATTTTGATAATTACGTAAATGTTTCAGCAATTCACATTAGTTATCACAAAATATTGAATGATCTAATACAATTGGATTACTATTTTTTTATATAAAACTTCTATTTGAAGTAAACTATATGTTATTATCTTGTTTAATGAAATTTATTTAATGATTATCACAACTAGATATGAATTGAAGTGTGTTATGTAAAAAGTAAAATAATTGTAAATGAAATTTTACAAATCAGGACTTAATAATTTGATCACAAAACGATTCTTGTAATATATCATTTAGTAATTAATGTGTATTGTAAATTAATGTTCAATAAAATTTATGTAAATATAATTAAATTTAAATACATTTAGGAAATTCTTAATTTGATGAAAATATGATTAAAACTGTAATTCAATTTATAATATTATTAATAATTTCAGATAAGAATTGAAGTGTGTTGAGTAAAAAGCAGGTTGCAAATTAAATTTTACAAAGAAAAACTTGATGATAATTTGATCAAAACTGAAAATGAAGTTACAAAATTATGATACAATTATATTCAGTATTTGATTATAAATTAATTAATTTTATAATATTATTAACACTTGCAACGTGAATTGAAGTGAAATATAAAAGTATAATAATTGTAAATTAAATTTTTCAAAGTTTAATTTGATCAAAATTGACATAATACGATTGAAGTTCACACTTTTGTATATTATAATTTAATAATGAATTACATTTATATAATTATTATCGCTTCTAGATATGAATTGAAGTGTTTTGTATAAGAATTTTTGAGCAGAATTATTATTTACAAATTATTGTTTGATGATAATACGATCAAACCTGAGAGCTATAACGTTCTAAGTGCAAGCTAATCACGAGAATGCGCAACTATTAAGCGAGATTAGTTCAGAAGACCGGGGCTCAAGTGAAATTTGAATCTTTTAGCATGACAAAGGAGGTAACAGGATCGTCCGTATTATCCAAAACCGGAAGCAAATTGAATGGGTTCGTACCGGTTTATACACTTAATATCGAGGGCGGTGAATAGCGATGCTGTTGATGATAATGATGGCTGATGCTGCTGCTGCTGGTGTTGTTTTTCTCTTCTCTCTTCTGTACTTCTCTTTCCATTTTTTTTTACTTCTGTGTTTTATTTGGGCGAGGGTTGATGCGATGCGAGGGCGAGCAGCGAGTGAATTAAATACATGTGTAGCCTTTTGTCGTCGAAAGTGTCCTCTCGAGATGAAAAGCTTTGGCAAACCTAAAGTGTAATTGGTATAAAATCTTTATACAAACATATCAGATGGTCGGGGGTTGTAAAACTGAAGCGCGGGTGTGCCGTTACCTTGGATACGGAGGACGAAGGGTTTCGTCCACCGCCTCCCCCTCGCTTTATCAGCCGCCACCCGCGCAGCCGACGCCGCCCCAAAACGAAAACGTCTAGAGCGAGAGTTATCTACTGTATAATAATAATACATAATTAGAAAGTCGTAGTTATGTATCGGCGAGATAACTTCTTGTGATTAGCTTAGTTTGCACTCGAAGCAATTGTTGGTAGATTTCGATGAGAGCAGATTTAACTGGATCAAATTAATGTTAACATTCATTTACATTTGTTAATTTTACATCATAAATCTATTATAATCATATAATTTGATGCAATTAAGCTTTTTCTAAAATTATATATATATTCTTAAATATATCAATGTTAACATTAACAGTGGATGTATTAATTTATATAAAAATTGCAGTATTTTTAAATATTTCAAAATAAAGAATAAACTTCTCAATTTTTTAATTTAAAATAAGAGTTTTCTAAAATTTACTTCAACAATATAATAGATTTACTACTACTACTACTAACTTACAGCATATTCTAAAATATAGGTTAATATCATCTATTTTTTGGAAATATCAATGCTAAATTTTAAAAATCTTTGTAAAGAAAAATAGTCAATATTCAAATTTGGATAATAATCGAAAAAGAAACATGATTAGAACTAGTAATGCTTTTTTTTCAGCACTAGAATTGGTTTTAAAGAAATATTTACTTTTGTAGTATACGTAATCGTTATTTTCATAATCTTAACATTTTTCTTAATTTTTCAATGATTATGCAAAAAAATGGATCTATGAAAATATGTTTTACGTAGAATTGCACCCATATTTTCAGCGTTGTGTGTATTTGATTTCCTAGAAGTTTCCAATTTTCATTGTGATTGTCGAAATAGCAATATATAGTTACTTTCTGTTTTTAAAAACGTTTAAAAAGTTTATCAAGCTTAAATTTTGAGGCATTAATGTTAAGCATTTTTAAACTATTTTAAAAGTATTTGATTTTTCATATCTTTCAGATAATTCAGTAACCAATAGTAAAAAAACGAGTTCCTTTTTCAATGCAAGACGTATTCATGGTTGAAATATTTGTTTTATTGTTCTAAAAAACTATAATCGTCATCAATTTATTCATATAAAACCATATTTTTGTATTGTTTTCAAACGTTATGCGAAACATTTTTTTCGACATTTTTAATATCTTGATATGCGCAGAAAACGTTATGGATTTCCTTTAATTGTGACTTGAATGAACTTAAATTTTGATTCAAAAGTATGGTCTAAAATTGGTTTCAAAGAGCATTTACGCAATCATTTGCACAGAATCAGTTTGGGAGTTTTAAACATTTCTTTAACTTTTACAACTACTAAATCAATTCTAACATTATGTTTGAAAGTGATCGGAATACTAAGAAAGAAAGAAATAAATAAAAGAAACAGCGAAATTAAAGAACTGTGATATATCAGAACATGCTGGTGTAACCGTTGGTGTGGTTGTTTTTCCGTCATCATTTTGTTCCTGTGCCGAGTTTTCATACCTGTTCTATTTTTATTTGTTCTGAGTATTCAGGGAATCCATTTCTGATGTTGATAATCTGAATATAAAACGCAACCTTGATTTCGGGGATAAAAAAAATATTATTATACAGTTAGAAATTATTATATGTTAACTATATAAAACGCTTCTAATTTTTAGACCTTAAATTATTCGATATTTCCGCTCAGAGTACATTTTTTGTTGTTTTAATTTGTTTTTCTAATAGTTAAAAATAATTGATTATTGCCAATATTTGGCAGATTTCAATTAATGAATAAAGGCTAAAAAATAGAAATATACTGCGTTTTGTTAAATGTATATGCGATTATTAAAACTTGCTAATGATAAAATTGAAATTACTTACCATTGTTAAAAAAACGGTCCATCCTTCGAAAGCAAAAGAATTAAGTAAAACTGTTTGTTTAAAAAATAACAGCAACTATTTTATTGATTAAAACTCTCTTCGTTTCTCCTTATTATTTTTGTTGTTTTTTTTTTCTTTCTTATCATATTTCTCTCTCTCTCTTTCTTCTTTGAGTCGTGATATCATCAATGATGGATCACATACTTTTGTTGCTTAATCATCGCGAAAACGTCCAACTTACATATTATATTATAAATAACTCGCGGTTCACCTCTCCACGCTTGAACTAAGTTAATATGTACAAAATATGTTATTCACAGTCTCAAATTATTGTCGTAGCTACAATTCAAAACATGAGAAAATAATGTAGTTTCTTAACATTAAGAATTATAATAATAAAAATATATATATATGTATATGTATATATATGTATAATAAATATGGCACCGTCACTCGGGTTTATATTTTTCTTTGCTCCCTTCCTCATTCATGAGAAACGTAACTTGTCCTCGATCACCGGAAGCGCGAAGAGCTCCATCATCTCCATCATATGTACAATAATTTACAGGCTTAGTTTCGGCTAATGCTAGTGCACGTAACCGTTCGGCAAGTACTGTTGCGGTTCGACGATGACGCTCGTGTAACTAGCAGCTGGGATCTGTCGCATCTGCGAGAACTCGTTGTAGAAGTTTTGGCCGCCCGCCGGAGGATTTGCGGCTCCGCCGACTCCGCCGAATCCGAAGTTGTTTTGTGCCTGGTGGAGAGGATCTTCCGCGCAGTACGGATTCCCCAGGATCTGCTCGCTCTCGGGGCTGCTGCTGCTGTTCGAGCTGGCGCTGTACGGCCTCTGCTGCTGATGCTGCTGCTGATGTTGCTGGTGCTGCTGAGTGTGGTGATGGTGATGATGATGATGGCTGTTCCCGATCGGATTCATGGTCATCTCCGGGTCCGAGTAAGGGTAATAGATTTCCTGCTGATGCTGGTGCTGATAGTGATAGTCGTCCGAGTAGTTGATGAATTGGTAGTCCTGAGGTTGATACGCCATCGGAGCTCCTGCACCGTTAGAATCGCTGAACTCATCATCGGGAATGGAAGAGCCTGGTGGCGTTATTATAGCCGGATGCACGTTGCTGGTTCTCTGATACTTCGGCTGATTCACCTTAGGAGAGGCCGGCTTCTCCTCGATGGGCGAACTCTGCTCTTCCCTGGGCAATCCCTGCGTGCTATTCAGGAGCAGCTGCTTAAACTCGACTTCCCTAAACAAATCCAATCAAATAAATAAAACATTACAGCGCAATTAATCGTTGTAACTTACGTTAAGACGAAGTTCACGGATACTATGCAGTGCGGCCTCGAACTCCTCGAGTTGTGCACTATCGTCGCGTAGCTCTGCAGCCAAACCCATCCTCCTCCTTTCGAGAAGAACCTGTAATACTTGGTGGTCACCTGTCCCTTGAACAACACTAAAAACAATTAGTTAGATAACTCGAATCTCTTCAGTTAACTTCCTGTAACTTACGTTGTTGATGAGCGAATCTTAGCACCGGAGCGTCTGCGGGTGGAACGTACTGGTAAAGGGTTTTCTCGATGAGATCTTGAGGTTCGTGTCCCGTCAATTGAGCAACTCTATTGTTAAAAGAAATAATTAAGTAAAATAATAGAAATATTACAATACAAATACAAATTGAACTTACCTAGCATCTAAGAAGATTAGTTTCAAATCCAAACTTGCGCGAAACATGAACATGTTTCTGTGCAATTTGATTTCCGTGATTGCACTAGGAGGCAGCGAATGCCCGACGGCGACGAGGCCCATGTTCTGGTAGAAGTTCTCGTACGGAGTAGACGGTTTGACTTTCAGATATCCGGAGCAGTGGATGACCTGTGAAGACGATGATTGGCTTTAGAAAACAGTTCCCTTCGCTCGATTTGCATGTGTGCTCTATGCACGTGCATGTAATTCGCCCAATTATTATTCCTTTGTGCTGCAAAGTGCGAGCCACTCTCCAACTCTCACTCCCGCTTATTCATATATACACACACACATCATCCATTCGCATCGGCCTAACTAGCTCTACATGAAAATTCATGAATTTTCCTCTTGCGGTTTTTCCGGAACGGAACTTTTCCTTCTGCCCGGTCACGCAAAGTTTTGCATTTCAAAAAAAAAACCATAACAAGAGAACTGTGCACGTTTCCTCACCGTGAATGTAACTTGTTCATTACGCGTAAACATGTGTATGTTTATTAATACACACAGTGGAGTCATGAATAATTCCATAACATCTTCCTTTTTTCCTTTCAAATTACAAAGAAGAAAATCACTTAATTCGTTCTTAAAAATGAACTTGTCCTAATGCAATCCGTACAATAAAAAAAACGTCAGGTTACCACCTCACGCAAAAACCATAAAAGGCAGTAAAACTGAATGTGAAAGTGACCGGGGGGTCGTTAATTTTGATGTTACGGATAATGTCACGTTCGAAGACCTGCCTCAAACGTGATCTAAAATAGCAATATTTTCAATAGATTTGGCAAGCACACATTTTATGAATTCTTTGTTAACCCATATTTTAACTCGTAGTTACTTTACATTTTTGTTGCCGTGTACGTAATTTCATTAAATAATGTCTTAAAAACTATACAAATTTGAAGCAAAATTATCTATAAAACCGGATAGAAAGACTTAGAAAAGTATTATAGTTTTATTTTCTTCTTTGTATTTCTATTATATTCAGTTAATATTTTCCTTCAAATTGTTGTTACAATAAATGTTATTATTTATAACAAACATATTATACTTATTCATTTTTTTCCTAATTAAAGTACAAGATTTGGTATCAAAATCAATATTACTAATTATTATCTACTAATTAGTCTAAAAACTTAATTATAAATATATATGTGTTTTTCGTGTGAATGGTTATTTAATTTCGTTATAAAAATTTACTCACATTTTTTAATTAACATCAATTAAAGTATGACAATTCTCTCAAGACAAATTGTAAGTTAACGAATATTTTTACGAAAAAAAGTATAAATTTATTATTATATACTAAATACTAAAATATTCAATCAAAATCTAAGACGAAAATATTTAGAATTTTACTAATTACTCCTTACTAATTAGTGATCAAGTCTTAATTGGAAGTTTGAAAATATGTTATTTTTTGATGAATATGTGTCGAATACAATTACTAATTATTTATTCTTTTAAATTTGTTTTCTGACATATTGTTTTTTATATGAACATTTCCGAAGATTCTTAATGAAAATCTATTGAATAATTACTTTCTGTTAATTAGATTTTAATTTCAAATTTGAAAATATTTTTTTTCATAATTAATATTTTTTGTATAAACAATATATATAAATTTTAATTATGAATTATTTTGAAATTTGTTCTGTGGTACATTTGTATTTTTTTCAACGTTTCGATGATTCTTAATCAAAACAATTGACTAATTAATATCTGCCAATTAGTAGTAAAAACTTAATTACATTTTTTTTAAATGATCAATATTTTTTTAGAGTATATTTAAGTACTTCTGTTTTGAAACAAGTTTTGTGAGACATTTAATCTTATGAAAATATATTTCGTATGAATCTTAATCAAAATCAATTAACTAATTGCTATTAACTAATGCGTAGTACAGAGTTAATTAAACATTTGTAATGGTTATTTTTAAATGTTTTTTTTTCAAAATAACTTGTAATTAATTATTTTTAATCCAATTAAATGATGATTATTTAATAAAAAACAACTAACATATATAAAAATACATGTAATTACTTCATTGTTTGATTTTATACCGCGAAATGTAAAATATTTCTTTGTAAAATTAATTAATCTAATTGAAATTTTTAATCGAAAAGAAAATAAGTGATCAATTTAAGGATATTCCATAAGGACCCGTTTTTTTGTTGATCAACATATAAATAATGATTCTTACCTTGTAACCACCATTCGTGAGTCCAGCATTCCTTTTGGCAAGAACGCATTTCATGCGTATGAAGAAAGCTCGGTAATCTTCGTAGTCTTTGTGCGCTCCTCCGGGTGTCGAACTGTTCGGACTCAGAACTGCAATCATCTCTTCGTGATCTGCCGGATGGATGTACTCGTAAATACTGTTTCCGGTAAGTTCGACCTGAAAACCAAATATTTCTATTAGAATAAAAAATCTTTATTTTAACTGAAAATTTAATCTTTATGGGCCAATTGGCCCAATTTGTGGCTAATAAATTCATAAATTTATAATAATTATTTTATAATATTTGCAACTATCCAAAATTTAGTAAGTTTTTAATAATCATAGGGCAGAAAGACCTATGGTCTATAGCCCTTTGCAGCAGTGATAATAATTGTGTTTTCTTTTTCTTATAATTATATGAATGTTGTATTAATTTGTTCACTGTTGCTATAAAAATAATCAAAAAATCTTCCAATTCAAAAGTTTCTTTTTGTATAATTAATATTTTACTATTTATAATTATAATTAAATATGAGAAGGTTTTGGATTGGAAGATTTGTTATTGTTATGTCGAAGAAGTATATAATTTTAAGTTAAATAATTGAATTTGATATAAAAAAGATGCAATTGTAATGGATTTTAATCATATTTTGATTCCAATTGGAATTTGAATTCCATAGTCACTTTTTAATTACTAGTTTTGTAAAATTAATGTTAGTTTTTTTTTTGTATATATAGTTTGATTTAGAGAAAGTAGAAAGATTATGTGGTAGAAATTCAATTAATTATAAGTCAACAAATTACCAATTAATAAGTAATACCTGAGAGAGTCCCAGATGGACGGAAGCTGTCTCCGAGATATACATGATCTTTCCGTCTGGTGCGACGACGAAGATGAAGCCATCCAGTGTTTGTAGGAGGTACGATCCGAGCTCCTTGATTGGATACTCCCTGGGATTGTTGCTTTGCTGAGGAGCACCCCAAGCATCTCCCAAACCTGAACACAAAACTATTAAAATCTATCCTCTGGATGCTGAATATCCAATTCAATTACCATCTGGGAAGACCTGCCTCATCTTCAGGTAAGACGTGGTCAGCCTGATGACGGAGGCCTTGTCCAGTTGCGAGGTGATGGCTGCTGGCAGCGGAAGAAGCTTGGCCAACTCCGTGAACTCGGTGTTCTCCTTCTCGCGCCTCGACCTCGCCGCGTTCTTGCTCTTTTCCTTCATCTCGACCTGCTGTTGAACGCTCAAAGGTTCTGCAAGCAAAAAGCAAACAAACAAACGACAAGTTAATCAAATGCAAATCGGACGCCCCTTTTCGCAGTTTCAAGTGCGCTCCCGAAGAGCGACCTCTGGATTTTAATTAATTTATGCACCGGCACACAATCTGCGCACTCACTTTGCTTCTTGCTGCTGCTGCTGCTACCAGGAGATTCATTCTTTACATATTTCATAATCAATTGGTGCGAGTCCGCCGACACCGATGATGATGATGATCACTTTGAAGAACTATGAAAACTATGCACGGAAATGGCAACGAGCGTTTACACTTGGTATCCATCCACCTGCGACTGACTGATAGTCTAGTATGGACACTTTCGGTTAACATTATACACGAACGTGTCTTTTGGCTAGTAAACCCACCCCGTGTCTCAGGTGTACATTGGGGTTGTACCTGTTTCTCTATTCTTTTCAACCCCGCACAAGTAAGCTTCAGGTGGATGAACGTTATTGGTCGGAGAGCAAGGTGCAAAACTGACTTACAGGTGAAACACGCCCATAGATATCATGGTTGGCTATACGTAACAATCAGATCATTATGTGAATCTAATTCAATGGATGCAATTCATTCATAAAAGATACATTCATTTTCTGTATATATCTTAGAAAATAGTATACATAATAGTAAATTTGATATAAACGAAACGTTTAATTATTTTCTTATTATTTCTTCAAAAATAAATTTTCTTAGACTTTGCAAAACATTGAAAATCACAAATACATTGATATTATAGTTGAATATCAATGAAAAGTCATCGTTTTCAGAAAGATATTTCAGTGAAATACGATATTTAAATTATTATTAAATAATACTGAATGTCTTTAAATCAACAAACTTCATAAAAATAGTTAAAAATTAATATAATATATTAATAAATTAATATATAATTTGAATTAGTTAATGGGTTGTCATCAGTCAACGATTGTTTTATCTTAGTAAACTCAATGTTAATTAGTTATCAAGTAATTATTACGAATTGTTGTTAAAAAAATAGTAGAACTGGCAATTAATCTAATGATTAATTTGTTTACGAAAAATACGTGACTATTACGTAATTCAAATTCAACAAAGACATAAAGATAAATAAAATTTAACGTTTGTTTTATAGAAAATACGGGATAGGATTTGGGGTAAATCCGGCCATTAATTAAAGTAAGCCTTAGTTTTCCAAACAATATGATTTCAGTATGATTTACACCCATTTCCGAAGAAGATAAACAAGGAAAAAAGAAAATAAAAACACGTTTCCTTAACTTAAAACCCATAAATCAAGATGTATGGAATAACTGTGATCGTCCTTCAAACGTTCACCCCTGTTACATTAAGTCAAGTAAGTAAATCAGAGCTTTTTTTTGGGTATACATTATTTAGAACATCCGTAAAATGATAAAGTTTTTGAATTTATGAATTATTATAAGACATATTATAAAAACCATTCACTTTAATTATACAAAACTATAAATGTAGTCTTAAAAATAAATTTTAGTATTACGTTAATAATCATTAGTTAATTGTTAATTGTCAATGTTGATTATGCTAGTGGATAATTTTCATTAGTAAAATGTCAAAGGTTGAAACTTAATAGTGAAACATCATCGATTAACTGTCATTAGTGAACTGTCACTGATCATCTGTCATTTGTGTCTAACATATTACATGCAATTAACAGTCAATTTACACATGACATTTACTTAAAGGAATACCAATTAACAATAACATAAATATACAGTTTTAAAGTTGTAATTAATTCCACTAATTGTGGATATAAATTAAGCAGAAATTGCTTTCGGAAACAAATAAAGTGAACGTAAATTTCATAGTTTATAAATAGCGTTTACCGTTAGTTAATGCGGTATGAAAATAATTCATATTATTACTGAACACAAGAAGGAACCTCACAATAAAGTGAATAATGTATTGATCGTAAATGAAATGAGCTGAAAGGAATAATAAAGTTTAGGAGCGATTAAATCCGCGATCAATCGCATTTCAGATTAGAGCCATCACGAAGTGTTCATTAGAAACTTCAAAGCATTGTAATGTAATTAATATTGTAATTCAATCCAATTTAAAACTCCTCATTAATTTGATGTTTGTGTAAATACCTTTTCACGTTGAATATATTGAAGAAATATTCAAAAATTGTTATAATAATTACATTATTTTGCAAAAATTACCAATTTTTTACATTATTTCACATCTTTAATTTCACTTTATTTAATTTTAGGAATAGTGAAGATGATTTTTTCTTAGAAAATGAAATAATTTAAAAAAATACCAATAATCAATCATGAAAATGGTAGAGAAACATGTGACAATAATTAGTAGTAATTAATCTAATTATTTTTACTTTTTCTTGATATTTTTTACAAACATTTCGATAATTTACTAAAAGAAATACTTGATTTAGGTTCAATTCCATATTAGAAAGTATTGTAAATCAATATTTGTTGAAGTTACAATATTTTTTTTTTAATTTATTGAAGTATTAGTAAATATTTTCAAATTATAAAAGTTGTACAAGTGTTTTCTACGGGTTAATAGTTTAAAGTATTAAAAATTTCAATGATCTAAATAAAATCAATCGAAATATTTATTTCTTATTTCATCTAAATAATAGTAAAAAAGTAATTTATTACTATTTTTTAATAAATTTGTATTGTGGAGTGCAGAAATACCTTTGGTCCAATAAAGATGTTGAAATAATAAAAAAATATATTCTTGAGTTTTGTTTATATTTAAATTAGTTCGTTAATTAATAACTGTAATAAATGAAATTAAAAAGTAATTTACACGTTTTTGGTTATTGTAAATAATATAAAAGAAATTGTAAAGTGGGTAAAATTTGATACGTTTCTTGTTCAGGTATATTTGCAATTGAATTATCGCTACGAGAAACAACAGTAATTGATGCTAAACAACAATGATCATTCGCTAATAACGAACTTCCGTTTTTCAGCATCAATCAAATAAAGAATCTCGCAGACGAACCAACCCAGAGAAGCTTGCGTAAAATCTGTTCGTTTTCCCACGACAAGTGTAAACACGGTAGTTAGCTAACAAAGAACATTTATGGCTTATTGTTATGACAGTCATCGGAGTCCGTGCATCCCTTCCGGAGGGGGGTGGCTATTTAGCACCTCAGTATTACCGTCGGACTTTTTTTCTTGCAGCAAACCAGAACTGTGGGGCTTCGGTCCGACGGACGGACGCTTCGTGACCGTAATGATTTCCAGATGTCGAAGAAAATGTCCCTTCCAACTTTCGAACACATTTTTTTTTTTCGCTCCGATATCACGTTCGATCACCTCAATCGCAAATGCCCCACCATAAATAGCACAATAAATCCCGACGAAAAACTGGGAAACAACACGCAAAAATCATCAAGGTGATTTTTTCGTCAACAATAAACCAGGCGTAACTCGCACTTAATATTCATCTTTGGAATATCGCACAACACAATTCTGCTTAAACATTGCCGTGAAAAGGGAATTTCATTTGAATTGAATTTTTGTGAAATAAATCATACTTACAGTAACTTTTATAACAACAGCTATAAAATAATAAGTATTTCTAGGGAGGAAAGACTGCGGTCAATAGACCTTCGAAAAAGATGTAACAATTGTATAATTTTGGTTTTATTTGTTTTCTTTTACTTGTTCCAATAAATGTTATTATTATTAAGTATTTATATGAACTAAATATAAACAAATATTCAAAAGTTCATCCTTAACAACAGTTGACCATAAGGTTAACAATAATCAATGTTAAATGACAGAACATCATTGAAAGTTAATCTAACTGTTATCGATCATTAATTAAGAATTATCATATATTACATAATAATTATAAGCGATAAATGACAAATTATAGATGATTATATACTAATAACAGTTGATTGATGACATTTAACATATAACTATTATATTATATAATAACAATGAGATGTAATTGAAAAAAAAAACATATAAGTGATAGTTATTAACAATTTCGTAAAAAAATTACGTTCGAATCTCCTTTGCATTGTGGAGAGAAAGGGGCAAAAACAAGGTCGTAATTATTAAAAAATGGACTAAACATTTGCAACTATTGAAACATTTCAAATAAATTAACTAAATTAGACACAAATGTATTGATGAGTGTGCAACTAATGCAAATATTAATTGAAAACGATTATTTAATATATTATACGGCGGAAAGAGTAATGGTCGATAGCCCTTTGGGCAGCCTTTTCTTTTTATATTATTATTATGTTTGGTTTTATGTTTAGAATTATATTTTCTTTTTATAACTGGCCAATAAATATTGAAATTTGCAAATACATTAGAAATTCCGGTACCCTTAAACGCGGTTTTTCAAATAACGCGTTTTTTTGTAAAGCATTTGTATTATTATTATTAATAAATGTATGGTAACAAAAACTACAAGAAAAATGCAAACTAAAATATTGCAAATATACAGAAAAGAAAACACAATGATTACCATAACTACAAACGACTATAAACCATAGGTGTTTTGGCCCTTTTATAACGTTTTTATAATATAACTTAACTCATTGTTTGCGAGGCGTTTCAGTTTGCAGCATTATTTAGAAAGTCTTTTACTTATATGGTAAGATAATTCATCATTAAAATAACCGTAGATTTCCACCAGCAAACGACGAAAAACCCGTATTTTTACGGGTCGTGCATACAATGTGTTAACTATTAGAACTTTTTCGGAAACGACTTTAAAATGGTGTCTTTAGACGAATTGATATATCAACCTTAAATGTGTTGATAGACGAATGTGTGGATAAAGAATGTATTGAAAAATTCAATTTAAATTATATGAAAGATGACTTGATTTGGGTAAACTTCAATACAACGAATTATTCTGATTTATACTAATTATGTAACGGTTTTTCTAAAAAAAGGTACGATTTAATTTGATTTGTACCAATTCTGAGTTTCTTATAACGCGTTTTCAATATAACACGATACCAATTAATCGCGTTAAAGAAGGGTTAGCTGTAGTCATTTGTGAAACAAGAATGAACACTAAACAGATTATTTTACAAGTATTTGGTAAAACCTTAATTTATAGATAATAATGACAGAAGATCAATAACAGTTCACTAATGATAATTAACCAATAGTTCAGTAATAATTGTACTCTTTTAACTGATTATAATTAAATAATTAAAATAGATAGATACTTGTTAATTACACGTAGTAATATTTATGATGATTCTTATAAAAAAAGACGATGATAGTTTAGTAATAACCGTTAACATTTAGTCCATATAATTAACTAATGACGGTTAATAGGTAATTGTTAATTATTAAGTTTAAGTTAATGGTAATAGTTATATAGAAATTGCAGTTAATTAAGGTAATAAGCATTAATATCTAACCGTTATAAGTAACTAATAATACATGACAGTTAATTGTTAATTAGCAGAAACATTTGTGTCAATAAATACTCAATTGAATTGAATAAAAAAAAATTGGAAGTGGATACTTTGCTTAAAAAATTATATTATAAGATACAGTGCTTTAAGCAATTAATTAATTGAAAATTTTGATTATTTTAAAGAAATGTATCGAATCAGTAAATGAAACAAATGTATTTGGGCTTTTAGGCTTTGATTGTTTGTATTACTTAGTATTGTAACTATTGACTTTTCTTATTGTTTGCAACAAAAAGTTTGGAGAAAACGTGATGGGATTAAGTAGGATAAACCCTTAACATTAAATAACCTAAGCCTCGGTTTTCCGAACTCGCATGACTTCTGCCTGATTTACGTAAATCCGAAAGGCTAAAATGAAACGTGATTTAATATGCTTAAAACACCTTTCAACACATTTTCGTAAATTATAAACGGTGTTTTGTTTTAGCAATTTTTTCGATTATTCAGTTGAAAATAGGTGATTAAGTATAGCGCATGGGAAATGTGGCCAAGGACTGTTAGCACATAATAATAATAATATCGGGACAAAGAAGTTACAATGTAACAGAAACGAGATTAGGTTCGAGCGACTTTTTTTTTCTGTGTGTTGTTTTGCTTTTCACGCGTTTGTCGCTCGTTACAAAGTTGTAATCTCGATCACCGGTTAAAGTTTACAAGGCGTGGATGGATATGTTGAAAGCAGAATGTACAGATGTTGAGCTCGTGGTGTTTGGCGGAAGAGGGGAAGGTGATTTGCGATTCGTTCGTTTCGTACGTGTCAATTGAAGGATTAACACTGGACGAGATTGTAACACTTTGTCGTTATCGCAGCCACAATATTATGCTTAACGTTCAAAAACACGCGCCGACCGCGCATTACGGACCCGTGCTTTCTGTAATTTTACTTCTTCGTCTTCGGCCAATGGTTGATAATAAACCACACGCATATAAAACGTGTAATTAAACAATGAAAATGCTTTGCGCAATATTGGTATAAAAGAAATTTACAAAACCGCATTCACATTAAAAACTTTGAAAGCGAAATAAGACATTTTGGAATTATTGGCAAAAAAAAATCAATAAATAATTGTCATCTTTGTACCTTTTATAGTAATTGTAATAAGTTATGGATAACATTGAACTAATAATTGTAATGTCAACTAATAAGTTTGAATTATTGGCAAAAAAAATCAATAAATAATTGTCATCTTTGCACCTTTTATAGTAATTGTAATCATTTATGGACAACTATGAAGTAATAATTGTATCGTCATAAGTGATAAGTTTGACAATTATACTTCATTGACATAATTCAATTATCAATTGTCAAAACACAATAAGAAAATATATAGCTTTTGAGCATTCATTTATTGATAAATATATATCATCTTTGTGTATTTTATAATAGTTGAAACAAAAGAAAAAACTAAAAATCTTAATGTCAAATGATAAATTTGACAACTGCAACTCACTGACATTATAAAACCGTCGACTGTCAAAGCAATAAAAGTAACTTTTACACTTATATTTTGTATAGTAATTTAATTGATGGACAGAAATGGATTAAAACAAGTTTTTTTGTGAGTTAAATAAGTGTATTGAATTACAAAAGTTTGCTCTATGTATATTTGTCATCTGTATACTTTCTATAGCATTTGTTATAATTGATATTAAAAAATGAGCTAAATATCTTAATTTAAAATGATAAGTTTGACAACACCACCTCATTGACATTAAAAACTGTCAACTGTTAAAGCAACTTTAAAGAAACTTTACAACTTTTGCGCATTAATTATAAAAGTTTTCTCGATAAATAACTTTACTTTAATGTCAAAATGAGGTATCAACAACAAAATAAATTATCTAATTATTAACTTGATAACTTTTGAGCTTCAATTACAAAAGTTTTATTAATAAATAACTGTCATCAATGTACTTTCTATTGTAATTATAATAATTGATACAGATAAATGAATAAATATGTTAATGTCAATTTGTTTTACACAACTAATTATATTCGTATAGAAAACGAGATTACAGGCTACGTGACATTTACAAAGTAATTTGTATAGTAATTTAGGAAATAAATCATGACAATTACTGATATATAAACAATAATTATATAAGGTGGTATTTACAAGTAACTTGACAAGTATCATCAATTTTAATCGTGTATTTAAACAAACTATTTAACAGTTCGACGATTAATGTTAACTGCCACTGCTAAGTTGTTAAAATGTCAACTCAATTAACTAATGACAGTTAGCAGATAACAATAATCAACATGCAATTAAATACTTCTATGAAACAGATTTTTTTTTATCAAATTGAAATCATTACTTTTTGTGACAAAAATGAAAACTATATATTTGAACTATAATAATCACTTGATTGACTATAAGAGGCGTATCAACACTAACTAGATTTTTTTAAAAAATGAAATAGTGTATCCAAATAATGTGTTCTATGAGTTAAATGAACTTAGTTGTAATTTTAAAATAAATCGAATTCGTAATTTTATAACAAAACTATTACATTAATAATTTCATAATGAAATTGTCAAATGAATAATTTTAAACTAAAACTGTCAAATCAATACTTTTATTATAAAACTGTCAAATGAATAATTTTACAATAAAATTGTCAAATTAATTGTTAATTAAAAATTATCTAATGAATATTTTTTTAATAAAGCTGTCGAATGAATAATTTTATAATCTAATTAAGTATTTATTAGTACAAATTAAAAATCAGCTGTCATGTATTATTAGTTACTTATAACGGTTAGATGTTAATAATATTATAATAAAATTGTGAAATGAAATGTTAATAAATATTGTAGGATTAAAGTTTACTATAAAGTAAATGAAGACAATTGTTTCGAAGTGAGGGAAGACAAAAGGAGCGAAGGATTTTTCCGGAAAGAGCCGTATAACGTTTAGTCACACATTACGGATTTCGCGTTCGGACAATGCGAAAGGGAGAAGAAGGAAGGAACAAATCGAAGGCAAATAATAAAGCTGCGGATCGAGGGGAGAAGGGTTTCCGCGCCGAGACGACTGAAACAAATAGACGAGAAGAGATGAGAGAGCGAGAGAGAGAATGAGCGAAGGAAATAAATTAAAAAAACAAAGAAGTGCAAAACTGAAATTAAGGAGAATCGGTTTTCCGCGAAAGGCATCTGCGAGTGAACGCATTTGGACAATGGACATTTACGACCAGCAGAAACAAAACCGAAACCTTTTGGAGTAGGCCAAGAAAACAATTCCTCCGTTTATCGGCGTCGCTGTTGTTGTCCAACGTTGTTGTTCCCATGTCTTAAATAAAGCTCCCTTTTGTTTTCACCGTGCCGTGCATTTCGACGATTTTCAAGTATTATTTTTCGATGACTACGAACGGATTCCGACGTCCTCCCCCGATGCTAATGACTTTCCGATTCCGTTTATGTAACCAACACCCAAGTTTATTGACTCGCCTCGGAACAAAAGATTCATCTCCGCGCGACGGTTTTACCTTTCCAGCATACCATATGATAAGGAGCAATTGTGCAGACTGAATGAGAAAAATCTTGGTGCAGAGTTGCGTTACATTTTCACCGGAATCTTCGCGTAAAAATAGATTATCTCAACTGACTTAATCAAAACCCAATTTCCATTATTATCCATTATTACATGATTAATATATATCTTCTATTACACTGTTACAACAATACCAATACCAATCATAGTAGGATAACGGATAATCGGAAAACTAATTCTGGACTATTTGAGAATACAAATATGAAAAACACATCAATAATTCATATAAAAACACAATTTATTGTTAGATCAATTAAAATTTAATGGACAAACTGGATTATAGTGAATCTTTGATGTATTTACTAAAAGTTTTACACATTTTCCAACTAATTAATTATATTAACTAAGTATTTTATAAAGTCTATTTTTTTGTTAATACATAAAATAATATGTAAAAACAATACGGAAAGAATATGGTTGATAGTTCTTTGGTATATTTTGTCCATTTTTAGTGAAATAAATAATAATAAAAGTTTATATTATAAAAATGAATGTTTTCATTGATTTTAGTTTAAATTCCTAGTAAACAGACAAATGTTAATGTTAATTATCTATTTTAAATTAGTTAAAATCTATGAAACAAAATATAATGCCATTGCTGCATAGGTATTTCTACTTTAATCTATAAAGTAAATAATATTTAAGTATACTGATAATTAGTAAAATTAGTAAAAAAGTTCATTAAAATAAATCAATGACACAATAGGTAAACTAAATTGGATGAAAGTAAATTATAATTGCATATTTTCATTGAAAAGATTATAAGAAAATAATCCATGTTAGAAATGTACTTGTCTATTATTATAATTATGACGAATGTTTCTGAAAATTTGTATTAATTACACAGAATCAATAAATCATTGAAATTGTTGTACATAAAAATATTATGAAAGTTTTATATTTTCTGAATCGGACAAATTACATGTTATTGATAATAATTTATAAAAGTTTATCAATCCAATTTATGTTTAAATATTACAATTAAATAGGTAAAATGCGAAGATAATAGTTTTTCAAATTTCATTAAAATTAAAAAAAAAAAAATAACTACTGAATAATACAATTAATAATTAATTTAACATTATAAATATAATGATTTTTCAAATTTTATTCAAATTATTATTTTTTTTAAATTAATAAAAATTTATTAATTATTTATCAAATTTTTAAATTACTCGTTGAAAAATGTTTAAATTAATTTGATACTTTAGCCTTTTTTCCTTTTTATTTATTGAGAATTATTATCTTGTATTTTGCGTTGTTTTTTCTTAATTTTGTCAACTTTTGTATTTTTTTTATTATAATGTAATACATGATTTTCTATTTGTATTATGGATGAAATTTTTGTGTATTTGTCAGAAATACATTATATTTATTGATATAATGTATTTTAGTTGTGAGGGCAGAAGTACTGCGGTTATTAGCCCTTTGTATTAAGAATACAATAAATTGTGTTTATTATTTTATGGTGAAGTCAGTTCTGAAAGGGATTGTATGATACCCTACAGTGAATGAAGACGAAATGCTGGATTGACTTCGTAGTAGAAACCACCCATTGAGTGCCAAGTACGTGCGGTACGTGTCAAAAGTGGCGAAAATCTTGAGGTGTGAGTTTCTTGCAACAACATTATGCCAGTGTTCGGGAAGCATGTTTTGGGAGTGCATCTCTGTCTTGCACCATTCAAGCAACTTTCCGGATCCGTTTCCGCATTTACGTGTTAAAAACAACAAATATTTACGTGTGCAACACAATCGGAAGTGTTCCGGTGTTACGTGGGAAAAATATCGGAGCGGAGGAAGGAAGGGAACGTGAGAACACATTTTGGCTAATTATTACTGCCCATGGCTTGACGGATCCCATTGTTGTTTGCACTGAGGTTACGACGGGGTGCAATAAAAACCTGACTTTCGTCCCTCTTGGGACGGAACTCCGACGCGCATAAAACCAAAGGATAATATCCACATAGTCCACACAACTGGACCACATGTAAATAACAAAAAAAAGCAACAACAACAACAACCATGTGTATATGCATGTACCTTGCAAACTCTGCAGGATCGACGACTTCATGATGCAATCGAATTGCGCACTGGTAAAGTATTTTTTAGCACTATTGTCACGGATTTATCTTCAACTTTCGGTGTGTTTTGGATGCGGATGGTTGGTCACCGCGACTGCACTTTTGGGTGATGTTTGATGCGGAATGGCATGGACGTGTGTCACATGTGCCGAGTGTGTGTTTGCATTCACGAATGACTGCCGCCTCCAAGAAGTGTTCCCATCATCATCGGCCGTTGATAACGTGCTGACACAGCCGAAAGCAACTATTTTCCTTTTGCCTTTGTTTATTATTATTGTTGTCCTCTGTTTCTCCTCCTCTTTCGCCTGCCACTATTCCGATCAGTCTATTGGCCCACTGACCTTGCATCAACATTACCCAATTATTTGCCGTGAATCTTTGTTTGAAAAACAATTAGGTCGACGACATTCTACACCAAAATCACAAATTGATATCTCTCCTTTCCGTAATCACCTTTTGGTATTCTTCGTATTGCACAGCATTTGAAAAAGTAGACTTTTTCAAGTTATTAATTACAAATACATGTTTATTAGTAACTGTACATAATTGCTTACAATTCTAGTAAAACAATATATCTATTTTTTAAATAATTTCATCTGAATTTCATCAATTTATTATATTTAATTATAAAAGTATTCATTACTTATTACTTCTGAATCGTACAGAAAAAATATGATGTATATTATAGTTTAGATACGTTTATTAATATAATGTATATAAAGGTTTCTAATAATTAGAAAATTATAAAGTTACATTTTTCAAGATTTTTATTTAAATCATTCATATTTTCCCAACATACAATAAAAATACATTAATTTAAAACAAAAATATAGCAACATCAGCAGGTTTATGTGTTGAAAAAAGTATAATAGAGAAAATGTACATTTTAATTTGACTTCAACAGAAGCATAATGTTTAAGATAAATATATTTACATAATAACATTAAATTAAAGGATTGACTATAAAAATTATAAGTTTGTGGTTGAAATTAATTTAAATTAATAAATAATTACTTTGATTTTTTGCAAATAAATTTCCTTTTATTCATCTGATATTTTACATTCGTGAACTCTATTTATATAAACATTTTGGTTATATTAAGGAAAACTTCTTCTAGTTTATATTTGATAGGTAGTACTAATTCAACGACGTTCTTATACAAAGTACGAAATTAAACGCTATTCAAGTAATATAATTATCCAGTTAATGTTGTTTTCTTACAATTGTGTAAAGTACGAAATAATAACGTGTATATTGAATCCTATGCATTAAGTGAAATATCTCTTAATTTTTAAGAAATTTATTTTATTTCATAGAAGGTAAGATTCTTATATTCGTCTATTCTTAAAGAGTTGTGGCATATCTATAAAAAAAACTATACAAAGTAGGAAATTAAGAAGTGTTAGGACAAAAAGTCCTATGTTCTATAGCTCTTTGCAGCAATGTAATAATTGTGTTTTTTGATGTATTTGCATTATTTTGGTTTCTATTTTTTCATGTAGTGGTTGCAATAAATTTGATAAATGATAATGAGAACTGTTATTGTAACTTCCTAGGCGTTTTATAAAATATCGGATTGTAATCAATGTGATTTATAAATGTTGTTATATCCTGTGATTCTGTAAAATAAGGATTAATAATGTTTCTATTGAATCTTAAGTGAACATTATTCGTGAAATATCACTTAATTTGTTTAGCATATTATTCAAATAATTTGAATGTTTTAAGAATCGTTAGGTTAGTAGTAATTTAATACAATTACCTTGAGTTCTATAAATTACCTAGATAATATATGAAAGTACACTCTGTTATTGTTAAATGCTAGGTATTTTATAGAATAACGTATTATAATTTGTGTTTGTGTGTTTGTTTCATAACATTTCTCTAAAATCATCTCTATTACGTGTTGTAACTCTATCGAAAAATTCTATAAAACACCTAGATAATGTACGAAATTAATAAATGTTATTGATATATCCTAGATCTTTTATAGAATAAGGATTTTTTATGCAATGTGATTATTAAATGTTGTTGTTTCCTTATGATTTTAAAGAACACAAAATGAAACGTTCTCTATTATATCTATAATTCGTATTATTTATATGTGAAATAACTTTTTAAGATATTTATTTTGTCAATTATATAATATTTACGGATTGAATGAATACAAGAAGGTTTTTTTAATACGAATATTTAGGAAATATTAGGACACAACAAGGTTATATTCAATAGGTAGTAGTAATTGACTTCAATTATATTTTCTGAAAGTGTTCTATATAGTATTTGATATTGATGTATCCTATTTTATGGAATAGAGAATTATAATCACTGTTCTTTTTCAAAAAATGCGGAATTACAACGTCTCTATTGAATCTCAAGTGACAATTTCCCCAGAAAGCCATCAATATTAGATGCGTGAAATAACACTAATCCATGCAATCAAAGATTTGTTCAGCGAAGCCAATTGCAAAGCGAAACAAGACGCGAATTCCGATGGAAAGTGTCTAATAAAACCGACGACACGAGAAACAATTAAACCGGCAGGATCTAGCACTTTATGGTTCCACGAACGGCAAATTAGTCTCCGCATTAATTGATAACACCATCGAGAATTGAATTTCCCGCGAAATGGGAACACCTGGTACGTTAGCACCATATAAGACAAAAACGATGATCATCACGCTTCCTCGAAGAATCATCACAATCCATTGTTTTCGATTTCGAATTTTTGCCTTATATCATTAATCCAATTATGTCACGCTCCGTGTTACAAGTTTTAGCGCTGATTAAGGACTATTAAGTGTGCGTTGACCGGGGAAACGCGAGAATTTCCGCGGATCCGCGCATTTTTTCCTAATCCAAACGCAGAACGAATAGAAAAAATATACATACACACATACTCACTGACATATACGAAATTGGATTACGTCAGGCCGGTGTGACATAATTACGTTAAGTGGAGAAATGGTTGCGAAATATTACACTTACGGGGTTCGCGAACCCGCAAAACCAATAACGTAACGGTCTCTCTCTCTCTCTCTTTCTTTCTCTTTCCACTGCGTTGGGTAATCGCAAGGTTCGAACCTTGGATGTGGTGTTTTTGTTTTCGGTTTCGATGCAAAAGTGTGTTTGCACGATGAACTTGCTCCTCTGGGTTACTGCACCTTCGAAGAAAATAATTGCTACATCGTACATCGACGCTTCTAAAAATACGTAACAGGTGATTGACCAAAAACAAAAGTTATTCAATAACAACTTCACTTGTTTGTTGCTAAGCAAATGGAACGGACGGGGTTGTTTATTCATTTGTAAATTCAAAAAAATAGTGTTACAATACTGTTAATAAATGTCAATAAATTATTTCGTCAATTCCCGACAATCATGTTCACGACTTTCGAATTTCCGACATGAATTATCCCGATTGTATCGAATTTCCGACAATCGTAATCTGGTTTTATCCAATTCCCGAGATACATTATCTCATTAAAATGAAGAATGCTAATTCAGTTAATAATATTAATAATATTGTCTAATTTGGAAATAGATGAAAGTCTGATAAACAAATGTTGAAAGTTAGAGCATGAATTGTAAGTATGCAAGGTTGTGAAGGGTTGCTAGGTGATTGATTTTCCGTGATGTTTGTTTCTGTGTACGTAGTGAAGGCTTTCAAAGATGTATTTATTTATTTTATTTTTTCCTCCGCGGCTTAGGATCTTTTTCTATTTATAAAGCAATC
>JAFMTC010002430.1:0-26106 GCA_018845635.1 Nicrophorus orbicollis | reverse complement strand
TGCTAAGAGCAAACACATAAAGAACGAGAACTGGTTTCGGCTTTCGATGCGCGTTATTGGCTGCCGGACTTTTCCGCGCTCTTTCACCACAACGATTCCGCATGTAAAGAGGGACAAAGAAGGAGCGAAAGAACGGGGTGTCGCATGGCCGTCAAGATTCTTTGATTTACTATTGAGAGAAAACCAGAGTTTATGGATTGTTTTGTCTGCAAGGAGAAGAAGTAATTGATTCGAGGGACGCGCGTAAAAAGAAGATGAAAATGAAGGAGGAAAAAAAAGAAGAGAGAGAGAGAGTGAAAGGAGAATATGTAAAGAGTGTGCGAGAAAGAGAAAAGTGGGATTGTCGTCGAAGCGTGATTTTTGGCTTGTTTCTTCAATTCCTCTTCGAAATTCACAAATTTTCAGTGAAAGACTGACCCACCTCTCGGGGTGCCATAAACACGGGAGGATTTTTAGCCTACAAGAGAACGCGATTTGGGAAAAATGTGTGCGCCACATGTTCCATTTTTCCAGGTGAAATTTACCTTTTTATTGCACAAACTGTACGGTTTAAAGGATAAACTGTTTTGTTTAAGCACATTTGGGTGTTGCTGAGTACTAATTGTAAGAAACTGACCTTTCACTACCGATTGTGAGGTACAACTTATTCATGTTTCAACACGAAACAACATTACACAATTTATTTATATAAACAATAGTATACATTATAATAATTGTAAACTTTTCAAGTTATAAATAATAATAATATACACAATTTGTTGCGTAAACTTTCCAATATACAAAGGGTAATTGACCGCAAAACTTAGAACTAATAGATTTAATTTATTTAATTTATTTAAATCTATTTGTTAATTATCAATATTTAGTCAATTCTTATTTGTGTTAATATGCAATATTTCAATATTCGTTTTCTTATAATAATTACTATATTCGTTGTTTATTTTTTATATACACATTTATTGTTTCTTTTTTTATGTCTCATATTGTGTGGATTATTCTTTATTTACCTTTTTATTGCACAAACTGTATGGTTTAAAGGATAAACTGTTTTGTTTAAGCACATTTGGGTGTTGCTTAGTACTAATCGGAAGAAACTGACCTTTCACTACCGATTGTAAGGTACAACTTATTCATGTTTCAACACGAAACAACATTACACAATTTATTTATATAAACAATAGTATACATTATAATAATTGTAAACTTTTCAAGTTATAAATAATAATAATATACACAATTTGTTGCGTAAACTTTCCAACATACACAGGGCAATTGACCGCAAAACTTAGAACTAACAGATTTAATTTATTTAAAACTATTTGTTAATTAGCAATATTTAGTCAATTCTTATTTGTGTTAATATGCAATATTTCAATATTCGTTTTCTTATGTTAGTAATAATTACTATATTCATTGTTTATTTTTTATATACACATTTCTTGTTTCTTGTTTATGTCTCATATTGTGCGGATTATTCTTTATTTACCTTTTTATTGCACAAACTGTACGGTTTAAAGGATAAACTGTTTTGTTTAAGCACATTTGGGTGTTGCTGAGTACTAATCGTAAGAAACTGACCTTTCACTACCGACTGTGAGGTACAACTTATTCATGTTTCAACACGAAACAACATTACACAATTTATTTATATAAACAATAGTATACATTATAATAATTGTAAACTTTTCAAGTCATAAATAATAATAATATACACAATTAATTGCGTAAACTTTCCAACATACACAGGGCAATTGACCGCAAAACTTAGAAATAATAGATTGAATTCATTTAAAATTATTTGTTAATTATCAATATTTAGTTAATTCTTATTTGTATTATTGTGCCATATTTCAATATTCGTTTTCTTATGTTAGTAATAATTACTATATTCGTTGCCTATTTGTTATATATACATTTCTTGTTTCTTTTTTTTATGTCTCATATTGTGCGGATTATTCTTTTAAGGAAGAAGATACATACCTCAATTAGTCCGATTTACAATAGTGTTATTAGTGCAACCGTATTTCATGGGGTTTTGCTGCATTTTGTTACGGTAAAAATAATATTTGTTGTATATATGCAAAGTCCTATTGAATGTTATATTTACATCTTAGCTTAATTATTAATAATAACAATTTATATCTGATATTAGTAACAAGTTTTTTAGAAAATGAAGATGTTTTTAGCTATTTTTTCTTATGTTAATATGAATCAAATTATTAAAAAAATAAATTTTTTCTTCAGGTTCCTGAAAATTTGAAACAAATAAATTAGAATAATTACAAACACGGTACAGACGTGAAAAGACTTCAATAAAAATGATCAACTTTGTTCTGTATTTTCGCAGCTTGTTTGTTTTAACTGGTTCTTTGTTTTCCGGTCACCATTCATTATTAAGTTCTTCCATTAGTCCGATTTCAGAACCGATTACTGCTGCATGTGTATTAATGCATTATTTATTGTTGTTTGTGATACATAAAATTGGTTTAGCTGATGTTTGAATTTCATTGAAACCGGATACTGGTCGTATCGAATGTCTTGAGGAAATAATTATACGCAGATTGATTCAGTTTTCAGTCGTATCTCGTCGATAATAAATCACAGAAAGTTTTGTTCTAGATTTCCGTGATGTTTCGGGTCGATAACAAACGGCGCAAAGTGAATGGATTTTCAGGCACGTTCGGTGCGACAATTTACAGGTCCGGCAATAAACGTGGAGAAGGAAAAATCTGTTGGACACATGTTCTGCAAATTTAATCCAGGTGAGAGAAGTAGGCGGAGTGCGAGTGGGAGTGGGATTTTCTCGTACATCTGGTTAGTATTTGCAGCCTCTTTTGATGACTTTACCAGCTCGAGCAACGAAGAGGGAAAAAAAGTGGCATAGGGCAGATATTTTAATATTTCATGGGCGGCAGAAGCAATAAGTTTGAGTGGTATTTGGACAAGGCGTCGTGACGCCCTTAGTCTCTCTCTTTCTCACTCTTACTCACACTCCAACCCCTGCATTACAAACGTATAATACTTAGGTATATTAGGCTTTGGCCGTTTGATTTATGTCGGCCACATATGCGTGTTTACATACGAAACGCATTCCGAGGCCGGCTGAGAGCAGTTTCGTATTCATGGTCGTGCAGCGTACAAACTACAGAGCAGCAGCTTTGTCTTCACACACATCGGATTGTTTTATTGTTTATTAAATATGAAAGAGTTTCCACGAAGCTCCGAACACCCAGCAACGAGCTCTGTTTGGAAATTCTTCCAGTTTCTAGAACCGTTCCGAATGCTACATTTATGTGTGTGACCTGATTTATCAACTAAATCCGACTGTAGTTGACTCATTTTACTTGATTGCATCATTACACACTGCTACCAAACGTATAAAGTCATATCGGTCTGGAAAATGAGATAAGTTAGTTATTTTTATCTTAAGCAAAGCATATTAAGTTTTTTAATAATTAATTAGTAAAAATGGATAAAAATCATTATTCCAAACAATTGCATTTATTAAAATAATAGAATTTAAAAAAAAGTTATTTTGAATTTATGTAGAATGAATACTAACAATGCTTGCAATTATTAAACAACTAACTCATAAAAATGTAAAATAAAATTATGTTTAAAAACAAACCCCAAGAGTTTTTGTTTTCAAAGATATTAAAAAAATATATTAATGTTATTCATGTAAAATTTTTGTATACAACTTCATTATTATTATTTTTGTATAAATCTGTTAATAATAATAACATTTATTGTAAAAATTACTTAAAAAATGAAAATGAAGAAAAAGAGCAGAAGATGATTTTTTTTTCACTATGAAACTTTAAGTTTTTTTTGCGTGTAAAATTAATCTATAATGTGTATTATTTAAGAATGGAAGAAAACTATCACATTATTTATGTATTGAATACATGATTAACGTTTCATAAACTTTAAAATATTCAAATTTAAGGCCAATAATTGGAAATCATAAATGCGAGAACAAGTAAATAATATGAATATGTTTAAAAAAATGTCTATGAAAAGTTATTGAATTCAGGAGATGATTGTTTTACAATTAATGTAGAAACTCAGATCAAAACTGTAATGCTTTTACCTTTTAAACTGGAATTTCTCATAACGAATGTAATGTCAATAATTCTCACATCCTTTTGTCGCAAATTAAAGAAGTTATGCTGGGAACCAATTGATTATAAGATAATATATTTGATACTTTAACACAATTCAGTATTAAAACCTATCAAACCGAAGTTTTTTTTTAATAAAGTAATTTCATAATATGCATTCTATTTGTTAATACGGTTATATCAGCATTTCTTAACCTTTTTTGGTCGGATCATTCAACATAAAGAAGTTGTACTGCTACTAAATTGATTGTAATGTAATATTTAAGACACTTTGACATAATTCAGTATTTTTTTTTACCTTTTAAATCGAAGTTTTTCTTAACGAAGTAATTTCGTAGAATGCATCCCTTTCACCAATAGAGTTATATCACTCTTTATTCACTTAATTATAACATAACAATTTTGACACTTTGCTGTAAGATGACAGCTGTCATTTTGCAATATTATAGGTAAATGTCATTGTTGAGTAAAACAACAAAGGTATATACAAACTTTGGTATTTAGTTTGTACAATTTTTATGATTTTACAATTGGTGTAATAATATTGAAATAAATTATTATATTCGAATTATCTAATTTCAATATCTTTCTATGTCAACCAGCTAATTGCAAAAGAAAATAACTATTATTGTTTTCTTATCATTTAGAAAATATAATTAAATTGTTGAAAATATAAGTTAATTGGACAGAAAGACCTCAATCAATTTTGACCTCTTTGGTCCAATTTAGAGCAATAAAGATGTTAAAATAATATAAGTTTAATTTGTATATAATCAGCGGAAAGATTTAAGCCCGTTAGTAACATTTATCGCTAATAAAGATTGTATGTAAAATCTTTTTTGCTCTAAATTGGGTCAGGTCTTTCTGCCAAGTATGAAAATTTTATTGTAAAAACTTAATTAATTGTTATTTCTTTAAACGTCGTTGTATTTTTAGCAATTTGTTTATGAATATATTGAATGAACATACTGCAGTAAATACATAACGTAAAGAACATTGCTTGTAGAGATTAATACTAGTTAGTAAATATTTGCAAAGAACAACTTCAAGCTTCACTGGAAATATTAAATAATACTAATTATTACTGACAACTCTTTCGCTATTTGCAAATGCTAATCATTTATTGCTATTTTCAAAGCGTTTTTTCATCAACGGTTTTTTATTATTTTTTATAGTTATAGCAAAAATAATCCTAGAAACAATTACAAAAATTATATAACTTTATTAATAATAATTATTATTATAATTAAAACATAATTAATTTCAAATAATCAATAGAAAATATTCATGAATTTTGTTATATATAGAGGAAATAATTACAAATGAAATTATGAAATTTATTGAATTGTCAAGAAGGTTTCTCTTGAAATAATAACTTTAGATAGCTGTACTGCTTTTCAATGGTAACTAAATAAATAAAAAAAGTAATGTGAAGAAACTTTTATTAATGAAATATAGGTGTAAATTCTGATTCAAATGTTGTCTTTCGTGAATTTTTATTTGGAAATCTAAACAGTTTATGAGACCCTTCATTTTAATAATGTACTGAAACGGCTTATTTTCATTAAATCATAAGCAACATAAGTTTTCAGTAAGAATAATTATTTCATAATTTCATTATTAGTTTTTTTGTGGAACGATAAATAAGTTTAAATAATTACTATGCCTTAAAATGTTTACTGAAACAGGATTCCCTTTGTTTAAAAGCGTTGAAAGTAATTTATATTTTGAATATTACCAAATTGTTAATATATAATTGATTGATTCATTAAGTTTTAATTGGTAAACATCTTAAAAATTGAACGAATTGAAATGCAATTCAATTTGTTTGGTCATTTACATTTCTATAAGATTTGATATTTTAAAAAAACATTCTGTAAATTACAGATAAATATAATTATATTTGTTTTTTTTTTCGGTTGGAGTTCGAGTTGCAACACAGGATTTTGTTGTTTCTTTCAGAGCTTCTGGACTGAGGCCTAATATTTCAAAGGTTTAGTTGTCAATGGACAACGGTTCCAAACAAGTGTATAAATCGATGAAATGAATAACTAAATATCTGAAAGGATTAGTTAATATTGTTACAAAAAGACACAAAAACGAATGTACATTTTGATCTTTTTCAATATTTAATATTACCGCCCTTATTTTGAAATTAATCCACTTCGAATTATGTACTATCTTTTGGTTACTCAGTTATTTTAATTTAATACAATTTGTAGATATAATTTACATTAAATTGTGAAGTAACGATGTGTTCAAGATTTGCGATAATTTAAATTTTGTTTTGTAAAGTTTTAATTACGTAATACGACTTTGAAATACACAATTGAATGTTTATCTGTGAATCTGTTTAAGATGTGTCTGGTAAATTATGTGTGCATGTGAATTTCTTATGCAGAACCGATCAGTCGTATGGAGCAGATTCATCTCCCCGTGTCAATCATCATCATCGAACACAACGGAAGCTCATTGTAAGATGATGTGGGATGATAAAAGGGCCTCCGCAACCGTCGAACAACAATAGGCAAATTTGCAGATGAATTCATATTCGGATGGGGAACGGAAGGGCATAAATTAATAATCGAAGTTTGCCGCTTCGGGGATCGCCGAACGATCTCTCTCCTCCTCTCTTCTCTGAACGCAAAACGTGAGAAAATAATGAAGATTTTTATCGTCCAATTTGCTATGCACAATATCCGTAATATTTCACGTGTTTTAATGTTCTCTCCGCCGCTTTCTGCCTCTCATTCTCTCAACTCATATGTGTGTGCGGGTGTATTAATGTGTGTGTGTGTGTTGCGCTGGGCAAGAGAGGGCCCTTAAAAACTACAAACACATATTTTCGAGGAGAGACGAAACTAATTGGCGTGAAAGAATGTCGTCAGCGAAAAACACACAAAGCTCGTGCCAAATCGATTATCGCAGAGCAAAGGATCGTTCCTCGTTCCTCTTCCTTTTTTTGTTTTTCCCTTCATCTCCTTTCGTCGCCTTCTTCTTGACCCGCGCGACATCCTTCGACCTCGCTGATTTGATTCACTCTTTCAAGCGAAAGACGTTACAAAAAATAATAGAGACCAAAGGAAGGAAGAGACCTTTCTCATCTCTGTGAACATCGCCGGTGGTCCTCAATAATAAACAATATTTATTGAAAACAAAAAAGTTTTATGTTGTATTAATTACTACATGTTTACATAAAATTGAAGAACATTTACTGAAATTTATGAGTTTATTTTCTTATAAGATGATAGAGTAAACAATGTTTTAAGATATGTGAATGCATTGAACTTAATGATCATCAAATTATAATAATACTATCAAATCACAATCAGGTTGAAAGACCTATTATCAATAGGCCTTTGTAATAGACTTAAAAAAAATCTCTGTTATTGTATATGCTATTATTACAAAATTACATATATAACAAGACCATTTACTGAAATTCTTTAATTTTTATGTATTTTTATTATCTAAGATGATAAATTAATGAATTAAACTTAATGATTTTCAAGTTATAAGAGTACTATCAAATTACATAAATTACAAGATCATTTTAAGAATTTTTGTTAATTGTCTGCTTATATAATTATTATCTAATTATCTATGATAAAGCAAAGAAATCTTATCTTATAAGATGATAAAGTAAACAATGTTTTGAGATATGTGAATGCATTGTACTTAATGATCATCAAATTATAATAATACTATCAAATCACAATCAGGTTGAAAGACCTATTATCAATAGGCCTTTGTAATAGATTTTTTTATATTTTTCTCTGTTATTGTATTACGTTTATAAATGCTATTATTACAAAATGACATATATAACAAGACCATTTACTGAAATTCTTTTAAGTTTCTTTTTATGTATTTTTATTATCTAAGATGATAAATTAATGCATTAAACTTCATAATTTTCAAGTTACAATTATCAAATTACATAAATTACAAGATCATTTTCAGAATTTCTGTTAATTGTCTGTTTATATATTTATTACCTAATTATCTATGATAAAGCAAAGAAAATTTGATCCTAAATGAATGCATTTGATTTTCAAGTTACTTCTGAAATTCAGTTAATTTTCTGTTTATATGTTTATTATCTAATACTTAATGATCTTTGAATTTTAATGTAATGCTGATGTTACAATAAAAAGAAATGAAAGATCAAAAGCCCTTTGCAACAATTTAATTTGTAATTATTGTTGCAATATTGTTATTATAAAATTACATATACACCCCTACCTCGCTATACGGCCGCTCTTTATACGGCATTTCGCTATAACGGCCCTCTACAATTAAGGTACGTTTTCGATTTACGGCCTAAAATGTTACCAATCTTCCGCAAGTGCAAGCTTTGATTCCTTATACGGCTTTTCGCTTTGCGGCCAAGTTTCGTGGAACGTATCTAGGCCGTAAAGCGAGATATGGGTGTATTGCAAAACCATTTATTGAATTGAATTGAATTTTCTTTGAATGTGTTTATTTACATGTTTATTATCTAATAAGATGATGGAACAAAGAAATGTTTAATATAAATAAGTTCCAAAATATTCAAAACCAAATGTATTTAGTTTCTATTGCTGAGCAAGAATAAATGTAAAATATAAGTTATTTATACTAATTTATAGTAATAGTTATTGATAATGATTAATAGTTAATAACTTTTAAATACATACAAATTTAAAAGTTAATAACTTTTAAATACATACAAATTTAAAAGTTATTAACGAATTTAATATGACAAATTTTTATTCAATTAAATATTGATTTATATAAGAAACTCTAGTTATTTATTTATTTTTTCAATATTATTTAACATTAACTATGGTTATTATCATTCAATAAAGTAACTTTAATTTATAAAAATAGAATTATGTAGGACAAATATTATGTTCCAATAGATTATAAATTATACAAAAAAAAAACGTTATTATCATTCATTAATTGTTGCTAAAACAATAATTTTACATTAGATAATACTAATAAACTTTTAATTATATATATATTTTAAATAAATATTAATAATTCCTTCAAAAAACAATATTAAAAGATATAAAATATGTATCTATTCTTAAAATATATAGTAATAAGAATGTAATTTGATCAAAATACAAAACTTTTGGGAAATTAAAATAAAATGTAATTGTCTAATGCAGTGTTTTTAAAGTATTGATGGGTTCCTTCTCATCATTGGTGTTTGTGTGTTATATTTAACTTCTATCCTGAAGAACGTTGTAAATTAGAAATCCATTGAAATTTGAAATCCCAAGTAACACTAAATCACTTAATCAAAACGTATTATTGACTATCTGATACGTATGGTTGTAATTATTATTTATATTAAATAGATTTATGATGATATTTATTTCAATAATAAATGATAATGGTAACATTAGTTGAACAACAAGTACAAAACTTAATAAAATAGTAATAAAGAAGTACAAAGAAAGAGTCAAATATAATATTATTACTGCAAAGGGCTAAATATATATTTCATTAAGTACTTATTTATAATTAATCAATTCATATTATATCTATTGTTAACTAAATAAATTGGATTTTGTTTATTTTTCGAAAAGTTTAATAAAACCGAAAATTCAACAACTTATAACAGACGGGTTAGAGGTAAATGATTATATAAGATTGATAATATTTATACAAGATAACTTGAAGCTTCTCTTGAAATATCAATAAACTAACTCCAAGTAAATATTAAGAAGTACGAATATTATTTTAAATAAACACAAATTCATCCAAATGTAACATATTTATTATTATTAATTGTTTTTATTGCAATAGTGCACAAAATAATACAACATTCATATATAATTATAAAAAAATAAATCACAATTTTACAACTGCTGTAAGGGGCTATAGACCATAGGTCTTTCTGCCCCACATTTCTTATATAAAATGTGATTCAGCTTACAATGATTTATATTCTTTATAAAAATTACATAATTATTTAATGGAATAATTAACTTTATTAGTCACAAATGTGACCAAAGGGGTAACCTAAGTCTTTCCGCTCAGTTATTTCATAGATAATCTTATTTTATTACAAAATTATTTTTGTATATGAAAAATATAAATATTTCATTTCTACTTTCTTTAAGAATTAAATCATTAAGTAAAGAATCTTTAATGTATAGGTTTTCTTTCTAATTAACACTTGATTTCACTTATAATTTTCTAAACAATTACTTGATTCTTTAATGAGAATTACTTAATGAATAAATACATAAAATTTGGATATTTTTAGTAAAAATATATATTTCATTTGTGTTTTTATTTCTAATTCAAACAATAACAATAAATGTAAGTGTAAGCTTTTCAAATTAAATTAAAAATATGCATGAGACTAAATTATAATAAGAATAATTACGCGGTGGTCCATTTTTTTTCCAACAGTGATTTGATTGAAATAATGATGATGATGATGATGGGGAGGGTTGATGTTTTGTGAGCCCTTAACGAGTGGGACGAACGTACGCACTTCGAGTGGTCCTACTGCTTCGTCGCATTCTCCCCGTGTTTTTCTTTGGGGTCCGTAAAATGGGACTAATCCCGTTCCCATCGCTCCCTCAACGATGTTTTCTTACTTAATCTGTGCAGACGACCAGAAAGAAAAACGCCGATCAACGATTAATCGTGCCGCCGTCGCTTCCGAAAGCAAATATTGTCTTTCCGAACGGACCGCCGGAAGTACCAAATCAGTTCGTATTTGAACGAACAAAATATTTAATATTTGAAATAATATTATGTATGTAGATAGATTTATGCAGTTGCTTCCAAGTAACTTGTCATATATCACGTTGTATGACTAGGTGAAATACATGTACTTGTATTAAGCATTTGTCGCATTAAATGTTTCGAACAAAGACTAGTACACCCATACCTGCTATACGCCCATTCTTTATACGGCATTTCGCTATAACGGCACTCTTCAATTAAGACACGTTTTCGATTTAGGGCCCAAAATGTTTCGCAAAAAAAACTTTTTTCAATGTCGATATATCTACATATTACTAATCTTGCGCAAGTGCAATAATTTATTCCTTATACGGCTTTTCGCTTTGCGGCCAAGTTTTGTGCAACGTATCTAGGCCGTAAAGCGAGGTATGGGTGTATTTAGTTTTTATACAAATTAATGAGAGCTTGAAAATTTTGTATTTATAACTTGTATATTTATATTATATATAAATAAGTTGTGAAATATATATACAATTTATCAAATATTATAAGACTCGATGAAATACTTGCAATTGTACATAATTAGTACTCACTTTGGGCAAAAAGGCCCAATAAAAATATTGAAATAAATAAATAATTAGTAGTTAAAAACAAGTATTTATATTACATTTTTTAAATAATTTGTCAAATATATGTACTTGTTAAAATACTTGACAAATATCGCTTCATAAGATTCGGCACAATACTTGCACGTGTACAAATTAATTAGTACTTTCCAATAAAAACGTAAAAATAAATAAGTAATTAATAACTAACTAATTACAAGTACTTGCTATAATACTTGGCAAGTATCACATTATCCAATTCAGCAAAATACTAGAATTAGTACAAATGAAAATTGTGTATTTACACCTATTAATATTACAATTTTGTATATATGTAAATATTATAAATTACATTTTCTTTTTGTTAAATTCTTGTCAATTAGTTTATTACAATACTTGGTAAATACTTGCATTTACACAACTTCTTTGCATTTATATGACTTTTATTTATTTTACAATTTTTTATTTAAGTTGTTAAATACTTGTGTTCTTACATTACATAGCAAGTATCGTATTATAAAACTCTATAACATTTCAAGAAATACTTGAGAACTTTGATTTATTATATTACAAATATGTTTCCAAGTACTTTTATAAAAGACAATACTTTTGAAAAGTATTCACTTATTATAATACTTGGCAAGTATAACACAGAATATAACAGTGTAAAATACTTATTGGTTAAACTATTAATTAATTTAAACTTATTGAATGATGTTATAATACTTGGCAAGTATAACACAGAATATAACAGTGTAATATGCTTATTGGTTAAACTAAGTATTTGATTCCTTAATAAAATAAGTAACAAGTAATGTAATATTTAATTAAAATTTACAAAATCCTCTATTAATTGATAGAAATTTATAATAATTAATAACATTTTAGGAAATTTTATTTTCACTTTTCTTTAATAATAAACACATTTCATTAACAATACGATAATCACAAATGGAAGAAAATTGAGACACGCTCCAAATATATAAACTACTTCATGTTTGTTTATTCGAAGTATATCTAGTTTTACTGCTGCTATTTTCAGATTATTACTAGATTTCAGCTATTAACGAGGCAATAAGAATTGATTGAGCAGAACTTTTATACATTTCCACGATTGGATAGTCAACAAGATTTTCCTAAAGTTTGGAAATTACGATTGTTTTTCCTTTAAGAAAATCAATATTTCAATCAATTTTTAATACAAATATATATATATATACATTCCTTATTTTTACAACTACAATCTACTGATTGTTATTAATAAATTAGTATTAACAAATATTTTCATTCAATGGATTGGGCCCAGTTTTTCATGATTAAATAGTTAACATGACTTTTATTAAAGTTTGGAAATTACGATTGTTTTTCTTTTGAGAAAACGTTTCAAATTTTAAAAACATCTCCGTTAAATATAAATAAATTGACTTAAATTTACACAGCTCACTAAGAAACGTTGAGTATGTAAACATTTCAATATTTATCAAGTTTGCTGTGCTTTTTCAAGATCAAAACAAATACTTGAGTCTCTTATATAAAATTTTTGAAAACTCTTAATATATAGAATGATACAAATATGAAGTGAAGAACAATTTTATAAAAACTGAAATATATTTCAAATAAAAATAACTAACACTTTACAATTGGTTCGTTGTTCATTGTTGATAATTGAAATAAATATTTAACTTTTTATTATTTTTAAGTTTGTGAATGTAATTTTTATATTAATCAATGTTAATAATTAATATTAAATAAATTATATTTCTGTTTGAAAATAATGGAAATATTTAAAATAGTGGTTGAGTGTTTAACATGAGTATAATGAATAGTTTACAATTGGCTTCGTATGAATTGTTTATTGTTAATTTAAATAAATATTTAAGTAGGAAATATTTGTTTAAAGTTATATGTAAATGCAATAATGATTTCTATAAAATAAATGTAAATAATTTAATATTAATAAATCATGTTTCTGTCTGAAAATATTGAGAATAGATAACTAATACTTTACAATTAACTTTATTGCTAATTTCACAATATTTCTTTAAATATGTAAATGAAATAATAATTTGTATCTAGATCAAAGTAACTAATTGATATTAATAAAATTTCTGTATTCTGTAAAGAAAATGCTAGATATTTTCACAAAAACACGTAGGTCGTTTATGTAAGGTGAGTGCAACTGTTATTTACCTTATACGTAGTTAATATTAATTAATGAGGCAGAAAGACCTATGGTCTATAGCCCTTTGCAGCAATAGATTTTGTATATCTTTGTTTTATAATTGCTCTTGCAATAACTGTAATTATTAAATATATCTGGAAATTTTAGAAGTATTTGTAGAAATAGGTAGATTTAGTGTATAATGTGATTGTAATTAACTATTACTTTGTAAATGGCTAAGTTATAATAATTATTGCATCAACTACAGCAAATTATAAACTCAATACAATGGTAGTAAAGAAATATAAAAACAGATGCTATTGATGCAAAGGACCATAGGTCTCTCCGCCTAAATTGGCTAAGTTTGAATTGTTTGTTAATTTGAATAAATGTTTAAGTTTTTAGTATGTAAATGTAATAATGGTTTGTCTATAAATCAAAGTAAATGATGAATATTAAATACATTGTATTTCTGTCTAGTAAATGCTGGATATGCTAAAGTGAGTGTAGTTGTTGTATATTTACCTTATATGATTATTAATGTCACATTTTTAGGTAATCCTTTGAATCACAGAAACTAAAGAATAAAAAAAGTACAACCGAGGAAGAGGACCCGATTCGGTGTCCGTCGCGTTTAGAAGACCGGACCAAGACTGAGATGGCCAAGAAGGAGTCCGCGTTGGTGTTGCGGTCCGGAGGTGGTGGCTGCCGCCCTCGGGGATTGTAAATACCCGCCACGTATGTGACTTCGTGTCAAATCACTTATTTACCGAAAGAGAAAAGGAACGCAAGCAAGCAAGAAGAAGTAGTAGAAGGAGGACATACCTTATACGTGACCTCGGGGTAGTTTCGAAGCAAGACCCGATCCTCTGCTCTCCTGCACGTTCGTGCTCTCGCTCCCTCACGTACTCTTTCCGCCTCCCTGAATTAAACGACTCCAATTAGACAGGAACCCCCGCACAAACTGAACTCTTCTCCTCAAGAGCGGGTCTTTGAGGATCCGAAGAACGGCACACACCCACGCGCACGACCCCCAAAAATAAAAAACACTCGTCCACTTTCCGATGCACGTTTTCCCCTTTTGTTCTTCGCCTCTGGTTTAGCTTTGAAGTGTTGGCCCCCGGTGCAACGGCGCTAATGCATTTGCTCTCTAAGATAAGCGGCAGGACTGCTGATGATGGTGGCCGGGACCCGCGACCCTCTGTCTCCCTCTCGCTCCCACCAGACTCGAGGCTGCCTCCGTCTCGCTCGCTCCTGGGTAACGCTGGAAATGGGCGGGCTTGCTACATTATGTACATAAAACCTGATACATATGTACTCATGGTTTCGGTGGAGGATGGTTGAGAGCGAGAGGATGGAAGGAGGAGGAAGGACGCATACGTGTGTGCAATGCATGCACATACATTCGTACACATGTGCAGATGTTCCTGGGGGTCTTTTCGGGTGGGGTTTACAAATTGTGCGTGTGATTCCTACCATCCCGTCGGATTTGAGGCTGTTTAAATAATGACACCTACTGCCTACGATCATCCATCATATCCTGAACACACACATACACGCGCGCGGTCTCTCCATCCTCTTTCCACTCTCTCTCTCTCGTCAGCTGTCACACGTATAAATAATCGTAAAGAGGAAACAGACTGCAACAACCCGGACCAGACAAACTAAACAACAACATCAGAAAAAATGTTCGTAAATACGCTTCAACCCCTGCCAATCCTCCACAATTCGATAAATTATACAGCGATTACGCCCAATAAGGGTCGTCCACTCCAAACTATATCATAGGCGTTTTATTATCACCAGATGTGTTACCGTGCATTCAATTCCCAACATACTAAAAAACATGTTTTCATAACATAACACCGAGTATTTCAGGTTTTACACCTTCGAAAAGTTAAACAACGCACGCAAAGAAAAGTACACTCATACCTCGCTATACGGTCTAGATACGTTCCACGAATTTTGGCCGCAAAGCGAATAGCCGTATAACGAATCAATTATTGCGCTTGCGCAAGATTGGCAATTTTCAGAAAAAAAGTTTCTTTGCCGTTATAGCGAAACATTTTAGGCCGTAAATCGAAAAACGCGGTCGTTATAGTGAAATGCCGTATAAAGAGCGGCCGTATAGCGAAGAATGGATAGATTAACAAATGTTTTGCATTTCTCCGCAAATAGATAAGCAATTTTATAAATATGAAAATATAAATATATAAAAATATCATGATAATACAATATAATATAATATAAAAAAGTTACATAAATAATCCTTTGTTTATAAATTTTTGTTGTGTTTATTGTTTTTTTTAAACTTTTTACACTAGTTGAGTTTTTTCTAAATAATAATAATAACATTTATTGCAACAACAACTACAAGAAAAATATAAAATCAATATAATAGTAATAAAGATATATAAAGAAAAGAAAAGGAAAATATAATCTTATTGTTGCAAAGGGTTATAGATCATAAGTATTTTCTGCTAGTATTAAAATTCAAATTTTAATTTATTGCTGAAATTGTACATTTTCAGCAAGAAGGTTATATATTAATATAAATATAATGAAAATGTAATACAATTCTACAAAAAGAAATAAATAAAAAAGTCTCGTTTAATTTGATGTAAAACGCAAAAATGATTATGAATAGAAATAAACTAAATGAAGTATATTCTTTATATAAACGTATATTAACCCAACTCTATTCACCCAATTATTACTATTTAGAAGACTTATTAGAAAGAATGAATAGCAAAGAATAACAAACTTACTATTACAAACTTTTTTGAAAATACGAATATTTTATATTATTTTTAACACAAATTGTCATAAAAGGCAATTTCCAAGATTAAGAAATAATATTGTAAAGAAATATAAATAATGATGCAAAGAAAGCAAGTAAATAATTATAAAAACTTACTCAAATTAAAGTGCTTTGAAAATGAATGCATACCATAAAAAATACATTAATTAGCTATTAATGAAGTATTATCAGACAATATTTTAGTAAATTTTCTACTTTGAAAAATTTTTAATTTTTGATTTACGTTTGTATAAATTTGAAATATATGAAAAAAGAAATAATTGAAATTGTTTGTACTTTGTATATGAAACATTAATTCAATCTAATTTTCTACATCCAATTTACATATAAATGAAATGTAAAGAAGATGTATAAAATCTAATAAATACGATCTTTTTAGAGTTTTGTTCTATTTTTACAAATAATACTTGACAAGTAACAATTGTATGGCATACAAAAACGATACTTGGCAAATAAATTACTTTTCGTATTTCAATTCTTGCTTGGAAAATCTGTATAAACTTAAAATAAAAGTTTTATTTGAAATATGTAAAGTAAATACATCAATTATAAAATACGCTAAACTTGAGAAGTACTGCTTCTGATATATAATCTGCTTTTGAATTTGATTATATAAAATTTGTATATTTGTAATTTTTTGTAGTAAAATTTAGTAAATCATTTCAAAATGAAATATAAGTTTCTGTTATCCTAATTAGAAGTGAAAAAAAAGTTCATGTAATATGTTGTTAATTAAATATTTTCAATTCATTACTTTTGTTACTTTTAGTCCATTTTAGTGTCAACTTTAAAAAGTTACTTGGCAAATAAATATCACATATTTAGAGGAGTTACAATGTAAAAAAATAATTAATAGTTAATCAAAGTGAAGAGGTTATTAATATGAAATAAAGATTAATAATCTACTTCCATTTTGCTTTTAACTTAAGCACATATTTGTATTGTTTTTCTTCTTTGAAAAAGAAAGGAAGTTTAACGATTATTTATTAGGTCATTTTCTTTTAGCACTGTTGCTGCGTTTTTTCCTGGGGTTCTCCTTCTTCTGCAGCATTCTGAAAAATAATGGAGCTATAAAGCTATGTGCCGTGCAGAAAGTCCCTTTCCTGCGGCGCGGAGATAACGACAGTTTGATTTAGAGATTATGACTGGGGATTCCCCCGGCAGCGCGACGCGGCCGAAGAGAGAACGTTACATAACGTGGCGCCGCCCATCGCACTGGCTTCGGTACATAGGTGGGACCAATGGGATTCCGAGCCGCATTTTAATATGGCCACGTTGCAACAGTGGAAACGCGGTTTCCGACGTTGCAGAGGGCGGACACATCTTCTTTCCTTCCTGCCCACCGACAGCAACGCCGCAACTCCTGGGAGCCGAAGTGAAAACAACAACAACATCACCGACAAGGACAAAGCTATCCTTGTAGTTTCAATTGTACACCGGATACAGTGGCATATTGATTTCCCCCTTTCGTTGTACGTGTGTCCTTCGCACGAATAAATATTTTCGTTTCGATTTCAATTCCAATTTGGAAAATTTATTCTACTTTAAGTCGTAAAATCGACATTAATCATTCGTTATTTTTAACACACTAATCAAGTGTTGATACAGGATAATCAATCTTTGATTGTTATTAGTAATAGAGAAGTAACTCTAGTGTTTACACATAATTAATTACCTATCGAATATCTATGGGATGTGCGTGCAACTTGTCAAATTACAAGTACTTTTATAAGTCCACAAAAGATCCTAGATAAAGAAATTATATACTGAACAGGTCCTTATTGATTATTGTGTTTCAAATCATGTTTTTTGACAAATACATATTTTCTATTCGATTTCAATTCCAATTTGGAAAATGTATTCTACTTTAAGTCGTGGAATCCACATTAATCCTTAATTATTTTTAAATAACACTAATCAAGTGTTGATATAGGATAATAATAAATCTTAGATTATTACTAGTTATAGAGAAGTAACTCTAGTGTTTACACATAATTAATTACCTATCGAATATCTATTGGATGTGCGTGCAACTTGTCAAATTACAAGTACTTTTATAAGTCCACAAAAGATCCTCGATAAAGAAATTATATACTGAACAGGTCCTTATTGATTATTCTGTTTCGATTCATGTTTTTTGACAAATAAATATTTTCTATTCGATTTCAATTCCAATTAGGAAAATGTATTCTAACTTAAGTCGTGGAATCCACATTAATCCTTAATTATTTTTAAATAACACTAATCAACTGTTGATACAGGATAATAAATCAAGGAATGTTACCATTAATAGAGAAGTAACTCGAGTGTGTACACACAAACAAATTATATACTGAACAGGTCCTCATTGATTATTATGTTTCGAATCATGTTTTTTGACAAATACATATTTTCGATTCGATTTCAATTCCAATTTGGAAAGTATATTCTACTTTAATTAATAAATACTCAAATCCATATTTATCCTTTGTTGCATTGAAATAACGTTAATGAATTGTTGATTGAAGATATTTAATGCTAATCACATGGAATGTTGCAATTACTTGATAAATAACTGTAATGTGTACACATAGTTAATTATCTGTCGAGTATCTATGGGGTGTGCATGTAACTTGATAAATTGCAAGTACTTTTATAAATCCAAATGTGATTGACTATCCTATTTCACTAATCAAGTGTCATATGTTTCTCTTGTAGATAAATATTTGTATTTCGATTTCAATTCCTATTTGGAAAATTTGTTCTACTTTAATTCATAAAATCATCAAATCCAAATATATCCTCCGCTACTTTTAAAATTACACTGATTAAGATATTCGATAATTAGCGTTAATAACATAGTGAAATGTCGCTATATTTGATAAGTAACTGTAATAAATTATCTATGAAATGTCAACGGTATGTGCATGTAACTCGACAAACTGCAAGTACTTTTTCAATTTCAAATTGGTGCCTTGAATTGTACTCAACACACAGGTCCATATTGATTTTACGCTTCCGTCTAATGTTTTTCTGACAAATAAAAATTTTCGATGGAAAATATATTTTACTTTAATCTTTAAATCATTGATTAATTAAGCAATCTCTGATGTTTAGAATTATTGAACGTCGTATTTTATGAACAAATAAAAAATAAAGATTGATCCAGCGACCAAACTCTACTAACAAACTTAAGATAAATTCACGCATGTATAGGTTATGTGTGATTTAAAACGCTTCAGTCTTCGTCGATAAGATTCTGTATATGTAGCAAGTTGGTTTGGATGGTCCTGCAGCCGATGTTGATATTTAGTGCTTAGTTTAGCTATCTCTTCCTTTACAAAACTGATGTTAGTATGGTGGTGTATGTATTCATTTGTGGAGAACCAAGGAGCATTGGCAATTACTCGGAGCATCTACGACTGAAACTTATGTATCACATCAATGCTTGAATTACAGACAGAGTCCCAAAGTTGTATGCCATCAGGTCCAGCTGTTTCCTCTTTGTTACTAGGTGTTTTATCCACGTGAGGCGTCTGTCCAGATGCATGCATAGATTTTAAGCATCATGAGCTTGCGGTATGACACGGTCATTCAGTGATACGGGTGGCCAAGTTTCTCGTCTCATTGTGGACGTCACATGTACTGCTTGGTTTCATTGGCCTTGATTCTCCACCTTCTGAAGCAGCAAGAAACTTTATTCAGGTTTTCTTGAAGCATTTGTGAGGCTGTTGTTGGGCTTGGATGGGATGCCATAATAACAGTGTCCTCAGCAAATGTGACCAAAGTGACTTGCTCAGAAGTTGGAGAATCAATAAATAAAGTATTAAATGTTACGTAAATAGATGTTTTTACTAAATATGATAAAATTTGATTCTATTTAAACAATTGTTACTTCCTATAAATATATATATATATTTGTATATCATTTATTTTATTCACAATCTATCACAAATAGGACATTAAGCAAATTTGTTGGCGGTACAATTATCATGTGATGGGGAACTCAACAGTATCCATCTATAAAAATTAACTTATAATCATTTTATATAATATAATAATATTAATTAAATATATGTGGTAAGTCTAGAATGTTGCACTTTTTAAGTCTGTATGTTTGTATTTGCTTTACTAGAAGATTTTCAGCTAGTTTGTTTGGGTGTGATTGGAGTCTTCCTTGATACCTTTCACTATAGTTTGTAATTTCACTTTTCACTGTTTTGATTTGTCGATCACTATGTAAAACACTGTTGGGGACATACCAGGGTGCATCGGTAATTGTGCGCAAAGTTTTCGATTGGAATCGCTGTAGTATTTCGATGTTGGAGTTGCTCGCTGAATCTCACAACTGTATTCCATATGTCCAAACTGGTTTGAGGATGGATTTATAAATTAGTAATTTGTTATCTAGTTATAGCACTGATTTTCTTCCAAGCAACCAATACAGTTTGCTGAATTTTATACCTAATTGCTTTCTCTTAGTCCATATATGTTTCTTCCAGTTGAGTCGTCTATCCAAATGTATTCCAAGATATTTTACGTGTTCCACTTATGGTAGTACTTTGTTGTTTAAGATTACTGGTGGACATGTTTTCTTTTTCATAGTAAAGGTGACATGGGTAGATTTCGTTTCGTTGGTTTTAATACGCCAGTCTCTGAGCTAGTGTTCAATATGATTCAATTCTGTTTGCAGATTTAGTGACGCAATATCAGCGAACGTAGCAATGGTTATTTTATTTGTTTTTGGCAGATCAAACGTGTGATAAGATATAAAATTGGTCCAAGAACGCTTCCCTGCGGTACCCCAGATTCAATTGGAAACAGGTTAGAGCTTTCTTCTTGTAACTTTATTTGAAATAGCCTGTCCGTTAGGTAAGATCTTATTATTTTGAAGAAGTGGTGCGGAAGTAATTTCTTGATTTTGTAAAGAATATATATATACACTTATTTTTTATAGTTCTGTAAACATCAAAAAATTTATGTCAACGTTTATGTCAGAAATATTGCGAAAGTTCAGCAAAGCACATTTTAACACTATTTATATACCGTAATAAAATGTGTGAAAGCGATTGGAGAACATAAAAAGATTACGTGTTGTGGTATAAGTGGTTAGACGCATCAATTATTAATAGTATTTATATTATTGTTTTTAACAAAACGCAAATAAATATGTCATAAAACTATTATCTACCAATAAATTATAATACAGATTTAGTGGGAAAATGGTTAACGAACTGCGAACAAATTAACCATTAAAATAATATAACAGAATAGGTGTGAAAATGAAAATTAACTTTCTCTAATTGTTTAATACTTTAAACACTTGAATATAATCTAAACTTATAATTAATTTACGTTTTTGTATTTCATGAAATCTAATAGAAGTGTTACAAAACTGTTATTTATAAATTAAAGTGTAATTAATAAATATTATTTTACGTTTGAAAATTGTTTAATATTTAAATTTTACAAAAAACTGCATTTGTTTACTATTTACTATTGATTAAAAAAAAACTACGTATGTTTCTACCTAAATAAGTACACTTTTTACAGTGCGATGATCAGTTTATTTGGACAAATTAAAAATTATTAAATAAAATAATACAATATATAAATACAAAATATTATAACATAAAGCTGTTTATACAACATGTTATTTATAATATTTACAGTTTTGATATTTAGTCATAAAATATAATACATTTTGAGCATCAAGTAGTAACAGTAAGTAGGACAGTGGCACCTCGACATACGAGTTTAATTCGTTCCGTAACATTGCTCGTATCTCAAAGCAATTGGTGTATCTCAAAGAAACTGTTAGTGTCGTGTACAGCGGTGTAGTGTGCGATTCCTGGTTTCTCAAATCTTGCTCTCATCTCAAAGCAAAGTATCGCTCGCTCGGCGGCTCGTATCTCAAAACACTCGTATATTAGGGCACTCGTATATCGAGGTACCACTGTATATGTATTGTAGTTTAAGGTTTTTAATTATTATTATAAATGTCTTTTGCCTGGTACCCTGCAACTCCTATCCGGTTTCACTACCTTATTTTGCTTATATAAAAACCGAATATATTGATTTAGTATTAAAATATCGATAAATATAATAATGTTTAGTTGTGCAGATTTTTTTCTAGCAGTAAATAGATTTTTTTACATTTTCAATACAAATAAATTACTTTCAAATAAATTGAATCTAGAAATCAAATTATGTCTTAAGATAATTAAAATAGAATGTATTGTATTAATATTTTATACATTCGGTAATTATTAAGTAATAATAAGTTTTTAGAAAATATATATATTAGCAAAATTTACTATTAGTTTAATTTTAATTAAATTTTCTTTAATAAAATATACAATTGACTGCAGTCTTTATGCTCATAAATACAAAAATTCTAATAAAAAATAAATGATTCACTGAAAAATGTCAACAAAATTTTACATTCTAAACTATTGTTTCTCAACTTATGGAAATTTTATTTTTAAGCTAGGAATACGTCTAGAATTTTAATTAACCGCATGGTGATTTATTTATAAGTTACATAAGGAACATAAAAATTTTAGAAAAAAAAGCTTAGCACAATATGTTAAGGAACACTGTTGTAGTGAATTATCTATTTAATGTTTCTGTAACTTGTTATACATGTAAGATAATAAAGTTGTACCTTCTTTATAGATTTTGAATTTTTTGATACTTCAAATGAAATAAATATTGAATTTCTTATTCATTTTTTACGTCTTATCCTCGATGCTTTTGATAATATATTAATAAATAATAAATATAATTACATTTAAGACCTCCTCTATTCCAAAACCAAAATTGTTCCAGTCCTCGATAGATACCTCTCCCTTTCCCTTAAATTCATCTCAAAAGACTCTCATTTATCCCCTCTCTCCAAATTTTGTATCCCTCGAGATCCATCAACCCTTCCTAAATATAATTATCCTAGACATACCTATTCCACTATCTATTATCCCTATAATTATGTATTTTCATTTCCCAGAGCCTGCTTTTTTATATAATGACTTTTTTTAATCTTCTTCTTGTACATAATAATCATGGGCGAAAAGACCAATGGTCGATAGCCCTTTGGCCAGTCTTTTCTTTTTATTATTATTATTGTTATGTTTGATTTATATTTAGTTTTTTTTTAGAATTGTATATTGTTTCTATACTGGCTAATAAATTACATTATATTATTATTAAATTTGTTATTTCTTAAATTATAAAATGTATTATAAATTATAAAATTAAATGAACTACATATAACAACGGATGTATATGGTTGAGAATGGTAGCAGCAACAGGAGATTGCGTAATGGGTGCACAAAGGGTAAAACATGACTTTATTCCGTGCGCTAAACGGGATTCAATAGGGATAACACGGCAGGACCGGCGCTCAGTTCCGGTCTAATTGTCTTATTGTTATATGAAAATAACGAGGCACGTGCCCTTTTGACTCGTTTAATTGTGCGAAAGGATATGATAGGCCGCGTGCACGCATCGCGGGAGGCCACGGTAATAGGGGGATGCGGAAAACGCCCTTCATTGTTACCCAAAAATCCCACTAAAACAAAAAAAAAACATACGTAATGCAGAGAAAAGAAGAAAAACGTGCACCCCCCCTGCGATATTTTTTGTATTATTATGATTATTATTTCGATTATTCTTCCTTGGGCTCAGCCCTTCGGGTCTAACTAAACGAAACTAATTCCAATTTGAGCGAGCCGTACACGGCGCCGTTGTTGTTGTAATAAACGTGCCAAAGTCCGGATTCGACAAAAGCGCGCGCTTTTTCAATAACAATTGTTTGCATTTTGTTATTTTTTTTGTATTTATTTTCGGTATCCATGATCCGCCGTTGTCAATGTTGTTTCTGTTTCCGTTTCCGGACTGCCGCGATTCCACAACCACGTGGTATCTGTCGACGGGATCTTCTCCGTCACCCTCCGACGCTCGTTTCCAAGGCAACGGCACATCCCGACACCCATAGTTTTGCATTCCTCTCTATCACACGCACGCACATACACATATTCATCCCTCGACATCAATTTGATGTGTTTGTATAAAGATTTCGCACCAATTACACTTTCGGGGTTTGCCTTCCATCCATCCGTCTTTTCATCAGCTGTCATCTTTGCCGCCCGACAAAAGGACACAGGAGGATCGGATCCAATTAAGGTCAATCGGCCTACCCCAAATTTCACTCTTCATCATTCCTTTGTTTCAAAAATAAGTGTTCAGCGAGGAACTCCAACATCGAAATACGATTCCATCGAAAACTTTGCGCACAATTACCGATGCACCCTGGTATGTCCATCCTTGCTTTATACGATTGTTTAGATTTTTGTTCAATAAATAATAGAGGATTAATTGTATTTGTTTTTAAAGTTTCCTAATGAATCTTATAATATAGAGGTATGACAACACAATAATCCAATCATAAAATGTGACCGTTCTATTTAAATATAAGTGGACTTATGAAAGAATTAAATTATAATCCTGCGGATAGTATTCTAACAAATTTCAGCTTTTCGAAGTGTTCTAATTCATTAAATATTGCCTTAAATTATGATTGTGATTAATTTAATGATAACAACAATCTCAATTAACAATGTTAATAAATATATTTGTTTTACAGGAAAGAATGAGCTCAATAACCCTTTGTATTATAAATAATATATATTTTGAAAGTCAGGAGTTCTAAATGTAATTAAGATTTATAATTAATAGTTGTTGTTTTAGATTTACTTCATTTATGAATTTTCAGTTTTTGTTTTCAAGTTTATTTCTACTTAAATTAATTACTTTTTCGAAGTGGTCAAACTTTTATTTCATTCATAAAATCTACTTTATACTAGGGGTAAGCAACCTTAAAGAATAAAAAAATATAAAATTAAAAACAAAAGTAAAGATTTCATATACAAATTTTAATGCAAAATAATTATTTTAGTATAATTATTTTTTTAAGAATGTATTGATGGAAGAAAGTCGATAAAATAAACTCAATTTTAGAAATGCTTGGCGGGCCGCATACATATGTTTAACGGGCCGAAAGCGGCCCGCGGATCGCGCGTTGCTCATCCCTGCTTTATACGTTTGTTTAGATTTTTGTTCAATAAATAATAGAGGATTAAATTGTATTTGTTTTTAAAGTTTCCTAATGAATCTTATAATATCTTATAATACAATAATCCAATCATAAAATGTGACCGTTCTATTTAAATATAAGCGGACTTATGAAAGAATTAAAATATAATCCTTCGGATAGTTTTGTAACAAATTTCAGCTTTTCGAAGTGTTCTAATTCATTAAATGTTGCCATAAATTATGATTGTGATTAATTTAATGATGACAACAATTTCACTTAACAATGTTTAATAAATATATTTGTTTTACAGGAAAGAACGAGATTAATAACCCTTTGTATTATAAATAATATATATTTTGAAAGTAAGGAGTTTTAAATGTAATTAAGAATTATAATTAATAGTTGTTGTTTTAGATTTACTTCATTTATGAATTTTCAGTTTTTTTTTTCAAGTTTATTTCTACTTAAATTAATTACTTTTTCGAAGTGCTCAAACTTTTATTTTATTCATAAAATCTACTTTATACTACGGGTGAGCAACCTTAAAGAATAAAAAAAATATAAAATTAAAAACAAAAGTAAAGATTTCATATACAAATTTTGATGCAGTAACAGATTTGCATCCA